>JAQFZW010003308.1:0-13403 GCA_034687055.1 Heteromurus nitidus
GTCGTATTTATATAAATACTATACCATTCTTCTAACTAGGTAGATTTGGCACATAAAAGATGTGCTACTTTACTTCACTGCTTCACCCACATACCTACTTACGATTCCTAATCCCGGTTGCAAGAATTCCTTCAGCTTCAGCCTTCTGTGATGTCTTCAAATGGGGAGCTGCAATACCGCGAACACACTTTAAAAGATTAAAAATCCTTATTCAAGTCGAATCTCTTTTTCTCCCAATTCGAGACTCGCCTTTTATCTAGGTATTTACCTTCCAGGTATGAGAATCCTTGAGTCGCTCCGCCGGGAAGAAGATTTTTGTCAGAAAATGAAAAATGATGACTGCAAAAGCTTTTTTTCTAAAAAAAATCTGCAAGTTTCCTTGAAACGGGTTCAGAATAGATTAGTCCAATGTGAAATCTCCGAAACTCTTATCTTTTCTGTATAACTGTGCAATTGAATACGTGCACTACTTAATATGAATACAGAAATAAGACATGAAATGTCTCGTTGTAAGTAGTTTGCTCGGGAACTAAACAGGCTTACGAAATATGTTGAAAATATATACAATTTCTTGTACTTGAAGTTTTATGTAAAAATCGCAGCTTCACAATGCGAAGCATTTAAAAGTTATGCTATATCCCAGTCTCAAATATTAGATGTATTATTGCTCATCTTAAACTGATTTGTTTTCTCGAGGAAAAATCGAGCAGCCCAAGTGCTTTCATTAAATTACGTGGTGAACTTAATTTGAATATACCTTTCTTAAATAAGTCAGTTTCTCGGTCTTAAAATCACGAACCTTCCACTATTCTGCTGCTGCTGCATTTGTATTAGTGGCACTAAGGGAACAGGAGAAAATTAGATTTTTTGATAAGGACTCTCCTCTTTCGGAGGAACCGCACTCTTCCCCTCAACTTGCAGTGTTTACTTTTGTTTATCTCAAAAATCAACTCCATTTCCTCCAAGAGAGCGGCTCCAGACTTGTTCTGCGGAATTCTGATTCAATCTCCTCAACAAGCTTACCAGGAAGTGACGGAAGTCCTGCTTCCTTTTGTTCCCGTGAAAGGGCTTCGACGAAAGTAGCAAGCGAAAGGGAAAATAAGTTTCATACGTGCGTGCAAAGTTATTGTTATAAGTCTATAGGAGAAAAGGCAAGTGCATACGTCTTACGAGTTCATTCGACACATGTAACAGCTTGCTTTCCCAACATAATGAGCAGCTCCTCCAAAGGAAATCAGCTATGAAAAAGCTAGTGTAATGAAAAACCCACATGCCATGTTCCCAGTTTCAGTTTCCCACATGTACTTACGTATAATCCGCAAATGCACATATGACAAGGAAAGCGGTGTGTGCATTGATTGACGAACTTGGTCTCATACTCTGTGTCCTCGTATATCAACTCAGTAAGTGCAGTGCATTTTATTGTGTTTTAGCTGCTTTCTTAGGTTGGCTCAAATCGTCAAATTTCGCTACATTTTCCATGCTTACCTCAACTCATAAAGATTTGCTTAAGTCTGCTAACTCCATGTATGCCCATATCCTACACATTATTAGAGTAAAATACATATATATATCTGCTCTTTGATTCTAGTTCTCATTCTTCGCCACGAACAGGCTGTTTACATTTGACTAACTCTGTCATTCGGGTAATCTTTACTAAGTAAGCTTGAGAAATATACAACTCTGCAACGGGTTCGTACAAACGTGTTAAGAAGTCGAAACAAGAAACAATGTATGGTGTCACATTGCTGCTGAGAGGACAGCAAGAGTTGTTGGAATTTGGAGTCAAGTGTTGTCGATTCCATACTAAAGCATTCCTTCAGGTCTCCACTTCTCTTTGTGCATCTAGAGTCCCTAGTCCCGGAGTCCCTACCTCAGCACATTTTCTCCAAGAAATTTCTAGAGTCTCATACCATTTCTCTCTTTCACTTACAAACTCCTCTTTACAGCGAGAGAGTCTCCTCGAGGAAAATGAAACGGACTCGAGTCGAGGTGAGGTTCAAGGAAAAATGGAAAGCAAACACGTGCAGAATACTATATTTTCAATGATTAACGAATCGACCACCAAAGAATCTGGTTTTGTGAAGACATTTTCTTCCAGCAAAATATAGTCCCTGCTTCTCTACTGCGGATATTTACATTACGTCACGTCACACGACCAATGCATTTCTACACTGCTTTCTCTTCCATCTCCACTCTCACTCTTACAATTAGTCTCAAACTAAGGCGTAGACGCTCAAGTAGCGTGGAAGCGTGCTCCGTGTCTGATTTGTCCGTTTAATTTGGACTCGGCGAAAAAGAAGAAAAGCAATTTGAGGGACGACCACCTCACGTTCCCATTGTAGTCGCTGCTAAAGCTCTCTCCCAATGTAATGATTTTGGATGATGCAGTAAATAACAGTTATTGCGTATGCTGAGAAAATCATGTACGCTGCTGTGGTATTTTAGGAAGATTTCTTACTCTCCACGTATATTCTTTGGTTTGAAGGCAAAGAATTTCTCTATAATTACACTTTTAAAAACTTTGGCCAAGTGGAAACTGAGTGAGTGTTTTATTTCTCGTTGTAGCTCACTCTCATTCTCCGCCTCAGCACATCACTTCAAACCACATACGTAGTCCCTTCCCCACTCGCACTTTTGCTCGTCGAACTGCATGAGTGGTTGGGCGGGCAGATGTGGTGTGGGGATGGAAGTAATGAAGTTAGTTTATCAAATATTCCTTCCTTGTTTCATTTTTGATTTGTGCAATACAAATATATACGAATGAAAGTATCTCGTTATTCTCTTGAGCCACTTTATATTTCCGCTCCTTCGTACCCAAAAGTATTTTCGAAGAGCAAAAAGAACAACACACTGCGTGTGAGTTTTGTTGAGAATGAGTTGTTTTAAAAGATCAATAAATGGAGTAAGGGTCATGTTGAATAAATTTGTACTTGTTGGCTGATAAACAAGAACAATGCAGTGTTGAGTATAATGAAGGTATAATAAAGGAAAATGAAAATGAATGAATGATAAAAATGATTCTGTGGGTTTTCGGGTACAATGTTGGGCAAAGGGAAAACACTGAATTAACAGAAAGGCATGTAGTGCATCAGTCTTTGATACGCCAAGACATACATATACAACGTTCCCCACGAAAAGGCTAGTGTTAGTTGGTCATAAATTACGGAGTTGCATGCTTTTTTCTTTATGCTTTTTTTGGGCGTATCACAACTGCGGGGCAATTTATCTTGAAAAATTGGTTCTCGTATCAAAGTTGAGCGAGTGGATGAGATCCACAACAACAAAAAAGGAAAAAAGTAGGAACCGACCAACCAACTGAATATGTGGAACTGTATTTCCAGGTTAGGTAGTTTGCGAGATTCAGCACGAGAAATTGTAATAGAGGAATGAGGTAGAGAGAAAGCAAGTGTTTGGGGTTTCCGTGTTTACCTTTGGAACATGAACATGCACTACACCTTTTTTAACCGAGTTTTTTTATTTGCTGTCAATGTCAAGAAAGAAATAAATGTGAAGGTACGTTCTACGAGAACAACATCCATAATGCATTAGTGATCTCCATCACGCCGTCATTTCCTCGTGTACCTCAAAAACCCGTTTTTCCTTTCTATTCTTTGGTTTTTTTCCCTGACGCTGAAAACTAACTTGGGCTCGGATAACTGTTGGGGAGATGTGATGATGGGGAGCGAAAAGGGATTGGGCGAGAAGGAGAAAATGGGAAATGTGCTCAAATATGTAGTGTGTTACGATGATCATGATCACAGACCACTACTATAGCCAATAATTTCCTCCCATCACCATACCTTGGAAACAAGGCTGCTGATCGTAAAGTGCTTTTTTTGCTTTGACGCTCGGGACATTGGAAGAAAACATTAGTTTTTCCCAAATTTTCATTACTGCTCCCAAATTTTAGGCGTACTAGAATTGAATATTGTCCAGAGAAAGCAAGAAGTTTTTATAGCTACATCCATGCTATAAGGGATGGTACGGATTTCAACGGAATAATCCAGCGACAAAATGGGTGAAAGGTTTCGTTTAGGATAGGAGTTTCCTTTTATTATGTCCTCGGCAAGACCAGCGTTGATCAATGTCCACAAAAGGGTTTCCGAAGGATTTCATTGTACCTTTTCGATCCTATCATAATATGATCAAGTTCCTCAATCTATCTTCAGCCACTCGTGAAAGACTAAAGGAAAAGTAACTCTTCTCCAGGCATAATCTTTTGATATTCTATTGGAATTAAAAAAGTATTTATAAGCTGGAGGGTGCTCATGAAAGCTTACGTCTCCGTGCTTCCATCACATCACCACTTCTAATCCTTTAAGCCGATATGGGAAAGTTGCCTGCACAAACTTTTGTATATACTCTCGTTCATGATACGATGAAAAGTATCATTTCCCCTCTTTGTTTGCTGATTTACTCCATTTTGTTGGGATAGAAGGATGTGTCTCAAAATCGTTCACGCTGTTAGACCTCTGTCTCAAACTCTCAAGTCTCAATGGTCGGTATAAGTTGCGCCTCTTCACGATCCCGATAAGATGGAAATATATGTATCCAAAAGTCAACTATCATTGATTTAAACAGTACTCACAATTCGTCGATCGGGTTTATTTTGGAAACGAGTTTCACAGAAGAAAAAAATTCTTGCCGAGTGGATCACAGAGCGAAAACATTCTCTCGAACTCTTGAGAAAGTCAAGAGAGTTGCCATTTGAAGCAACGGATTTCTTGCGAAACTCTATCTGAACATTTGTGTTTTATTGGTCAATTTAGGAAATTAAGTATTAAGTCGAACGAAGCCGCTTGACGAGCACTAGAAACTCACTCCACACTAATTACATTTTGTTTTGTTCTTATCGCATCCTCTAAAAAATACCTCTTATTACTTAGCCTCCTGGCTGGAACTTGGAAGACATCACTTTTGTTTTAACTAGAAAACCTTGAGGAATGATTCATCTGAATTTACGCTTCAATAAATTCAGCTAGAGCCGTTTTAGTACTGGATTTTAGTGACTTGTTCCCTCCCCGCGAGGTAAAAGCAGTATCTCAAAAACAAGTCCACAATATAAATTTTAATGGACGATAGAAAATAAAATGAGAGAGTGTGGTGGTTCTTCCGCTATCATTAACTCCTAAAAATCCTCCAAGTTGTCAACGTAATCGTCTATAAAATCAGAAGCAGGGCCTTCACTATTATTATTTTATTGTGGATAGTAAACTTGGCGATGGCGGCGAAGGAATTTTATTGAGAAAATGCCTTGCTCTCATCATGTTTACATACATGCTCCTACGAAGCCATCTCTCTCTCTCTCTCTTTCCACGAAAGTAGAGTTTAATTTGACTGACTGTTCGTTTAATAGTCACTCATAGTCATCATCATCTTGTCTTCGCCTTTTATGACTGTCGCTTCACTTGACAAAGGGTGTGACATTCAAATGGGATGTAATCTAGCGTAATGAATGAAACGAGAGTTTAGAACAAATGAGATTTTCTCTCTTCAACTCTTCCAAACTAAGGGAAATATATCTTAGCTTAGATTAAAACGGAAAACCTGGCCACACTTGAGACTCTCGTGTCTTTTTCCCGAAAAAGGGACTCTCCTGTACATTCTCTGTTCATACAGGAAAAAATCAGGACTGAGCGCGGCACTTCGTTAGCACATCCTTTTTACTATATACACTCCAAATTGACTCAAAGAACCCTTTGTACTTTCGAGCAAGTTTTTTATCGTGAAAATTATGTCGGCTCATATAAAAAGTTTATATAAAAAAGTATATTTCTTTCTTTTTTGCACTATGCACTTATGTAGTATTAAAATGCGGAAATGTGTGGAAAGGTGATGAAATCCTCTATCATCACCAACCAAAGCTATGAAAAATGGCTCAGGGCAACTCATCGGCTCACGATGTCAGTCAAGTCAAGTGATATTCGAGGATAGGAATTCATGTTCCCTCTCAATACATATCGGGGAAAGGAGGAATGCACTTTAGTTGATTTACTCCAGTTGACGAACTGTGTAAAGCGTTCATGACAAGTTCTCCCATGACGATTAGAAAACATGACAGGACGGGAGTCTTTATTGTCAAGGTTGCTGTAGTGCTACTATAGCATTTGTGGCAGATGAGAAAGCGATTCCGGGTATAATGAAATCCCTCAAAATGCTATTCCTTCTCTCATCCACATACACAAAACTCTACATGATTCCTTAAAAGCAAATCTATTATGTGGATGACTTTTAGAAGCTGGTTGGAGCTTCTCTCGATTTCCTCGACATGGTAATAATAATAGTCTAAAAAGCGTAGTAAAATGTGTCGCGCTCCACTTGAAACGTAGTATATTGTCAACCCGGAGGCTTTGTGGAGACTAACAGTCACTCTGATGCACATAATAATGTACTTCTCCATTCTCCACAAGCCTGCCCATGAGAGATGTATCAGTGTAGAGTAGAGAGAGAAGGAGTACCAACCAAAGTCGTTCAACTCGCCGCACAGGAGAGAGAGAGAGAGTGGTAAATTGGCAAGCCTTTATTCCTTCAATACGTGTGTGATAAACTATGTAGGAGAGAAATACAATTGAAATATTGCACCATATGTCGAAATGTCGAAACTACTACAACTGCGCTGTCATTTTCTCCACAGACCATCCGCGCCGATTCCGTATTCATTCTTCGTAGTGCGTCTGCAGAATTACTGTCCGATTCCTGTTAATTTTCTCGTATTACGAGTAAATGAATTGTGTCCATGTAGCTGACTTGCTCTTGTACTAAAGGCGCCTTCAGCCATACGAGAAATTGTTGAAAGCTCGTGTCCAACATGACACTATCTGTGTCTGTGACGTTACCAAATTCAGAAGTGGCAAATTTGTTTCTGGTGGTTCGCTGTGAAATGATCAATTCAGCCAAACTTGGTATACTACTAATGCATTTCATCAATTTAATCAATTTGTCTTGCAACAGTGACTTTACACGTACATAGAGCTCCTTTCAACGAATACGTGCATATTCCGGCAGCACAAAGTGTAAAAGTAAACCCATATGCTTGCGTAATTTGTTGGAGTCGACACCTAAAGTACGAGTGCTGTATGTAAAATGAAAAGTATTCCGCGTATGTATGCTTTGTAGTACTACTTACATACTACAAGTGTCAACATGTATTTTAAAAATGTCCATCGACTCATTTTTATACCCACTCACAAACTGCGAGTGAGCCAAGAGAGGAATTCATCAGAGTAATTTCATTACACGTCATTTGAGCCAGTGATGAAATAATAATTATAAAGATCGGAGCTTTTCCACTAAAAGCAACTTTCCTCTCGCTGGTCGTCGCAGTCGAGTCGAGTATAAGCAAGAGGGCCTTAGATAATTGTGTCAGCCTACACACCGCCTTTTCTCCTCGCGTCAAAGTTTTCTCACTTTGACACTCTGATGCGTGGACTGTAGAAGTCACACCGGCATTGAGAAGCGCCCCAGTACTTCGTATATAGAGCCTCAATGGGCTTCCTCCTTCTCCGCAGGAGTCGAGAATAGTAAATATGCATTTCAGTTTCAGCATAATTGATATAGTTTGTGAACTTTATACAAACGCCATACCGTCGTCGCATACAATTTTCTTCTTCGTAGTTCGTAGCCTCTTTCAAAAGATGAGCGGATCTTTTGTATTCACGCTTTGGCTTGTATGATTCTTATCATCATCATCTCAGATGATTCTTGCATCCGTGCACGGACCGCTTGCGGGTTATGTATCATGCTTCCAAGGATGGTCAATTCATGTGTGACTCGACTGTAATCATTACTTTTCAATTAGAAATCATGAAAAATCATGAAAAATGCATGAATACGTGCCACAACGTCGGTGTGAGACAGTTTGAGACAAAATTATATAATTTTGCAGTGATAATTTAGCAACGTGTAGAGACTGGCTTATTGAAATTCCTTTTGCTGTTGTGGTGAAATAGTGAATATTTACATAAATATTTTTGTTTACAATTAGAACCGAAGTAGGAACATTGCACAGTGTGCTCCAACTAAATTTCCTCAATTGAACTTTTTATTGTTTCAGTTTCATGTAATCTGCCCATCTCTGTTTATACTTAGAACGGAGTTGAGAAGCTGAGAAGTGTACATTAGGCATAAGAGACACACGTTAGTTGTCCTTGAGTCACCATTTATTCTAATTAATTACCTAGGGCATGTACATTCCCTTCATTTTAGGTGCGGACTTTTCTCTCCTACACAAACTAGTCGTTATTATCACGAGCAGCAAGAAAGAGTAGCATTAGCAAAAAAACATTCTCTCCAAGTTGATATATATACGTAACCGTTTCTTTGTGGGAGAAAAGTTTCCAACATTAGTTGCTCAGTAAAAAAAGAGAAAGCTTGTCCATGAATTGCACTCCGCCTCGCAGCTTACCTGTAAAGGGGAACAAACTTTTTGATTAAATCTTTACCCACAAGGGAGAGAGAGGGAAAAAAACCTTATCCTTGGCCGGAGTTAGAAGAAACCTTAGGATTTCTTCCAGGTACCTAGCGATACACTCTCAATGAAGACTACATTTGTATTGCCGACTGTACCTAATTATAAGACGCCGCAATTCATCAGCACGTCAGAAATGCGGTCTTCATTCATGAAAATCGTTGTATCCACCTCGGCAATGTAATAATGTTCTTTGGCTTCTCCTTCTGAGCTTGTCAACTCCCGTAAATTATTGTGTAGCAGGTGGAGGTATAGAGTAAAATCATGGAGCTTTTTCGGGGTCTTTATGTCACCTGCTTTCCTAGAGCTTTCGTACAAACACATCACCATCGAAGACAACGACGTTTGCTCACTCAACTGTGAGAGGATGAAGGAGCTCGTGGAGAAATAATTGACATTGTATCCCAATTTTCACGTGGGTTATCCCTTACCCTCACAAGACATGCCAGTTGTATAGCATTTCCAGTTTTATATCAAGAAGTAGCTGACTCCTCTCTAAAGTTCTGAAGGAAGTAGCTACTAATTAGAGAGAAACCCTCTAACCCTTTCCTTCGCTGAGATATTCAAAGAGCCTTGTTGGCTCATTCAACGAAATGCCATTTTATGTATATTAATCACACGAATCCAGGGTTATTTTTTTGTTTCGAGTGTTTTGTGATGCGGTGTCGGTGTGGCGTTATATATTTTTTGTTCTGTGGTGATATTGTGGCTGCATAAATCTCAGTTGAGATTAACAAAAGAAGGTGATTTATAAGACATGAAAATCCCGCAGCTCCCTTCGTCTCCTGTCTATCTTGTTGTCAACAACGTACAAGGTTCGTAGTAGAGTGTGTAGAGAAATGCAATTCCC
The DNA here is from genome assembly GCA_034687055.1 of Heteromurus nitidus. Lineage (NCBI taxonomy): Eukaryota > Metazoa > Arthropoda > Collembola > Entomobryomorpha > Entomobryidae > Heteromurus > Heteromurus nitidus. The sequence goes on from JAQFZW010003308.1 coordinate 9,321, forward strand.
CCATTGTCTTTTTCTCTCACTCCAACTTTCATAATATTATGCTTGGATTTTACTTCATGTTCTCCTCATCCCAGTTCATCAGAGGGACGCAGAGAAGCGCATTAATCAGGGAGAAGTAGTTTTTTGCGTGCTTGCATAAACAGCAATCAGCCGCGGAGGGAATGTTTTGCAAGACGGAACAAGAGTGGAAGTGGAGGAGAGCAGAAGGGAGGGACTGCAAAGTAGCTCTAAAAAGCTCTCCTCCAAATCTGCAATAAACTCGGAAACACGAGTACCATTACCAGAGGCAAATAGGAGCACCAGAGGAGAAATTTTAAAGAGATCCTTTCCATTCGCAACTTGTACACTCTCGCCTTTGTTTGCTGTCCGCTTTTTTCCCTTCTCCTAACTCAAGTCTCTCGCAGCATCTCCTCCGTTATATTTGTTTCCATCACAATCTTTCGTCTTTTCTCCCACGGCTTGCCTGGATCTGTGGTTCTCGTTTGACGAGAGAAGTGGTCCAGAGGAAAAGAGTCATAAGCACATTGCGAGAGCACACTATACTGCTTCAAGGTTTCTGTGGTTTGCTTTTGTGCTTGGAGTGAAGTGAAGCGTAGCCGGTGGTTTGGCGAAAAATAAATCTGATAGAATATAAAAACAAGTGGTACGTCTTCCTTTAAGGTTAGTGTTAAACATGGTTCATCTGCTCTCCCTTTTTCGCCACTCCATTCTCCTTTTTGTGTCCTCGTGCTTCGTTGTAGCACAACGAGTGAGATGCGGGGACGAGGGAAACTACGCAAAACCCGAAATTGGGAAGGAAGCTAACAGGTCCTTTTCATGTAATTTTCATGTCTTGAAGACGAAGTCGAAAAAAATAGAGAATCGCTGTCTTACACACCGCTGAACCTCCCACCAATTCTGCTAGAAACCAGAAGTAGCTTTACGTAATTTTGCCGTTGTGTACACACACTCCTTCTTCATGCGTATCGTCCTCTTTAAACTTCTTAGTTTTGCTTGTTTTCTCCCTTGAAATTGAGTTTGATGTGGGGAATGTGTGTGTGTTTGTAAACGGAGAACCTTGTAAATGACTTGAGTGCAGAGTTATGTAAACTGAGTGGTTTCTCCCCAAAAACGCTAGACATGAGACCAATCAACAGTTAGTTTCCTTATATACTTACATACACTTTCCCTTTCGTTCAGCAAAGTTGACGCTTTTAATATTCCCTCAGGTGCTTTCGTTCTGCCTCTATCTACCGCCTAACTTACACACTCTCTATCTCTCTCTAGATCCTGTATTACTTGTGCAAATTAATTACACCAGTTCCAGTTGTGAGAAAAGTGTTTTATCACGTGCGTCCTTTTTATTTACACAAACCCATTGGTCCAGAGGAAAACTTCTCAAAATCCTCAACTTGAGCTGATTCTACGATTCTACCAGCTTGTTTGCACTCTCAACTTTGCGAAAGAAGTAAAACAAGAAAATAATGACATTTAAAAAAAACAGGTGAGTGAATAGAATTGGTGGTGGCGGTGGAAAGTAGTCCTTGTTCCCTGGCCTGGAGCTTATGTTATACTCACATTTTGAAATGCAAACGTAAAATCTGCTTCCACTTTCACTATATTCTCGAGAAAGTATTTACTGAAAAAAGAACGCTCTCTTAGATATTCTCAGATGATGCGCACAATCTAGTGCTTCTCTCGTCTTCATCTCAATTTACTGAACAGAAAAAAAATAATATTGCAAGAGTCCCTTTTCTCTTGGCGTTAGATCTTTGGAGATATTTCATTTCAGAGGGAAACCGTGCGAGTACACGTATGACATATTGATTTTCATTTTTATCTCTTCCACTTATTTCCTCCGCTGTTAGTGTCTTCACATATATAAACTTGGAGTATGAATATTGAATGTAGGATTGCAGATATCCCAGGCTCACTCCTCATGCTTTTTATGATGTTCGTGCATAAGATGGATCTTTTCTCCATCTTCAGCCCAAAATCCCAAATTGACGATTCTCCCCCTCGCCCTCCTCCATTCTTTCTCGACTTGTGCTTCAAAATGACGACTCAAGCATACTCTTTAGAATGTGATTATTTTCTAACTGAAATTCGCCATCGTTCATTCAACCTCCTCTCCGTTTTCACACAGTTTTTAGCTGAGAGTGAGAAGAAGGAGAGTGAATACTAGAGACGAGAGAATACTAGACGAAATTCGTCTCAAACCCAACGGTTTTTAATACTTTTTCACTGCTAAAGGCCCTTTTCTTCCTTGTGTTATCGCTATGGGACATTTTCATCCCTGGGGCAAAATACTGCCTGAAACTGGATTTGATTATATCGACGCTGTCTCATATTCCCTGAGATCTCTCGTATTAGATGTCGTATGAAAACGGAGGGAGAGAGAGAGACACTTTTTTTGGCCAAACTGAAATTCCATTCAATCCCATTGACTCCACTGTACATTCGACCCTTTAACAAATGTAACTAAAAGCTCAAGTCTCAAGAAAAAAAAACTTATCAGTAAATTCAAGGAACATTGCTCACGATGTCTCTCTAATCCATCGTGCCGCCAGGAGAAAAAAAGAGTCCAGTGCGGTCCGTCGATTACTCATAAAAAAAGTGGTGGGACACAAAACACATAAACAAACTTTTCCCCTTATTATTACCCGGTTCAATAAATTTTCCGTGGTTTCATCTCCAGAAGAAGAAGAAAAGTTCGCCACAGTTGGCCCACTCTCCTCGCCAGTTTTTTCCCCTTCTTCCTTGAGGAGAGAGTGTATTATTATGACACTGTCAGAGAAAATAAGATCTGTCAAAACAAAGTAAGATGGAATAAGGTAAATACATATGCGGAGAGTGTTCGATGCAGCGGAGAGAAGAAGCAGGTCGGATTAGGATGCATGTATGTGTCATGTCATTTGTAAACTACTGCCACAACCACTTTCTCAACGTTACACTCGTGGAGTCTATGTCTACATCTATGTCTCCTATACATGCTTACGATTAGATCTCTACATTTTTATTCCGTAAAAATGAGTGTGCAGCGAAGTGGTCGTTTCATTTCCTTCCACTTAAATAATACTCATCGTGCATGAAAACATAATATTGAGGTTCAAATGTGTATAAGTACGGTTGGGAAAACAGGAGGACTCGCAAGAGAAAATCCTACTTTTTCATCGCTTAAAAACTTTGGAGTAAAAACACACTTTTGTATTTGGTTATTTGGTATTAGAGTCGAAACTTACAAATACACATTGATCCCTCCTCCTCCTTCTTTGTCTTCTCAATTCTCCAATTCCGTTTGTAAATTTACTTTTTCCTCTTGAAATACTAGAACTCGGGGAAAACTTTGTGCTCACAATCAAAAGTGAAACGTTAGAAGAAAACGAAGTTTTTAAGTGAGCTCTCTCCAAAAGCAGTCTGCAAGTGTTGCATTTGTCTTGAAACTGATTTTAATTGTACGGCATTCGATAAAGCCTCTCTCTCTCTCTCTATTCATGAATTCGGGGAAATGAAAAATATTATATTTATACAACATTCAATCTACACTACAAGTTTTCTGGGGAAACTTTCTCTTGGGTAGAGCGAGAGAGAGAGAGAGTGTGTGTGTGTGATGCCGAGTTCTTTTCTGGAAAGACTCATCATCACTTCAAAACGATGTTTTTTAAAGAGAACAATATTATTCTGTATCGTCCTCCTATTGTGAGCTAGACAGCTTTATTAATATTCATGTATACCCTTCACAATGTAAAAAATATATAATGCTGCTGCTGCTGCTGTCTTGTAAATGAAAATGCTCACAGTCGGGAGAGAAGTCTTTTAAATTTTCAGAGAAAAGCATCTTCTACGTAGTCTACATAATAGGATTACACGAATTTCCCCCATCGCGCATCCAACTAGTCAAGTGCCTTATATATGCACTACACGTTTCGTCCTTATGGACATAGTCAGTTTCCGTGGAAAAATACCATTCGCAATAGTGCTTCGAATACGGTCCTAGTGTTTTGATCCAACCATTTAAGAGTTTGAGAATCATCCATAATTCTTAATACTATTAGCAAGCACAAGTATGAAATGAGATAAAAAAATATATAAGTATTTTTATGT
>JAQFZW010003309.1:0-13397 GCA_034687055.1 Heteromurus nitidus
AAAAGTGCCTGCTCTTTTCACTAATCGCAAGTTGGAAACCATACACAAATGACAAAATGCAAGAATTCCAAGTAAAACAATAATGCAAGCATTAACCTTGTAATGACCATGAGAAGGAAATGCTTTGAGTTGGTCAGGGAATTACTTAAACCCCTAACAAAAAAGTTTTTGGCGTATTTACGAGGACAATAGAAACATCAGTTCGTCATTCCAGTTTTGGAGGAGACGACAGGTGAACAACAAACATGCATACATGTTTGGTGTGTAAAAAACATTACCAGGAAGTAGGTATGTGTTGCATAATGCAATGCTGACTGGGAGTGACAATGAGTCACTCATGGAATTCGTCCAACTGTCAATGCCACTCTTTGGAATTGTAATTACTTGAATGACATCAGCAACTCAGTTTCTTACAGTATGCATGTATACGCTGGGAAAGATCACATGATTGAGAACATGATGACGATTGTAAAATTGCGTCGGCTTAAAATTCGTGTAATAAACCAATGCAACCGCATGTGACAACATGGAGCAAAATATATGTCTTTCCTACTTCCCTTCCCCCAAACCGCAAAGTTCAAGACAAAATAAACATTTGTATATCATGATCATGATAGAAGATAACTAGAATAGTTAAGGCATATTTGGCAAGGCCAAAAACCAAAACAGGATTCTCTCTGTCTACTACAATATTTCGCCGAAATCTGTTTAGTTGAAAGTTGAAATTCTGCTGAAAACCGTTACGGACACACAGACATCACGAAACTAGCATGTCTTACAAGCATTTAAGACAGCAAAGTGTGTTTATAGTATTCATTCACACCAGACCAAGGTACGTAGTAAGCTCTGGTATGCACACACAGCGTAATGAATAAATGATATCACGCTAGGAGAGCAAAAGCCCACAACACAAATATTGCGATTTCGTTGGAGTAGCTACTAGCTACTACCAATGCCTCTATTCTAGATACTCAAGCAGAGATTGTTCAAACATTTGTGTTTAAATAAACCTTCAGGCTCTCCCTGACTCTGAGTAGGGCATGATTAGCAAAAAATTTTTTTGATTCCATCATCACTCGCTCGCTGACATGAATACAAACCGAGTTTCAATTCAATTCAGCCCTAGAAAGGAACTACCCAATATCATCATGCCAATCATAAAATCTGCATAGCTAACCGATAAACTTATAAATGTTAATGGAATGATGAGTAAATGGTAGAGTATATTTACAAATATGATTTGCGTCGTAGCCACTATTTAGCATTGCTCATTTTTCCCTCTTACTTCCTTTCGTATCGGACAAGCCGAATTCCTGGTATTCAACAGGATTATTTAGGTATGCACTTAGCATCTAGCCACACGTACGCAAACTTATGATGTCGTGCGTATGTAAATAAGTTGGGAATATATGAATGAAAAAGCTCTTTTGAAGTATGAAGTAAGTGAATAAAATGTGAGGACAGGAATTACGTTGATCTGTTTGCCTTCCGCTGATATAATCCTTTACATAACGACAACTTACACTAATTATAATCTGTGCTGTGGCGTAGTAAGCTTGCAAAAGCTTCAAACGAAAAGTAAACTGTGTGTTGAGAGAGAAGTGTATGACAATATCATCTCATCTTTCATAAACTCGCGTCATAAAACTCATTACCGATGTCGTCAGATAGAAAAGCATATATTCAATCTTCACCTTTATCGCTATCAAATCGGGCAGATTGACAAGTGTTGTGTTATATGCGTCAAGGAAAGTACGTCGTGAATGGTGTCTTGATAACACGATAATGTTACACTTGAGCGCTTCCTAACTTGGCAAGTATTTCTACAAGGCTCCCAAAGTCTCAACCTCAACAATCAAACAGATGAAAGGGTCACTCACGACCAGTGCAGCCATAGAGCCAGCATAACTAGTTCGCACCGCTTTCAGTCTAGTGTACTGACCTATAAATAGCAGAACTCCCTTTTACAACTTAAGGATTTGATAATACGTTGATACTTTGTAATAATCAGAGAAATGAACCTCCGGGCATGAATACATGAACAAACCTGAGAAACCTTAGTAGAGTTGTACTCGCAACATCGCATATGAAATAAGTCGAAAGGATTAAAGTTTTTAAGGGAATTCCAATTCTACCGGAGTCGACGGTGTTTAAATATAGGTTTACATGAACCAAACACATGTAAATCAAATTCTTTTGAAGTGATCGCTTCAAAGGCTTTTCTTCAATTAAATGGGTGGCTCGCACATAAAAGGCCTTGGCTTGGAAGAGCATGTTTGCAGTAATAATGGCATCGTCGGTTTGGAATTGAAAGATCATGAAACATTTGATGAACCTTTTCTTCGAAATATTTTGATACGATACGATATGGTAGTACTTCTGCCGTCATTTGAAGGAAGAAAATAGTATTTAATTCTATCATCCTCGAATCAAATGTTATTTTGAAGAGTTTGGTTAATTCTGAAGAGTGCCTCTCCTGGCAGCAAAACAATGCTATAGTTTTCCCTAAATAACTATCCTTTGCTTTAACAACTAAAATATTCGTCATAAACTAAAATCAGAGGTAATAAACCATTTCAGCAGTATTTTTAGAAAATTGTATACCTGCACGTATCAATTTAAATTCGGACCTTCTCGTTTGGGGCATGGACTTAATCGACTTAACTTCGACATAACTTACAGAAAACAACACCTCCAGAATAAAAATAGATTAAAATTTGAAACCAGATCGGTCAAGTTACCATCATCAAAGCTCCTTCAGCTATTCTTGATTCTTGCTTATGGAAAATAATACTTCGAAATATACCGGGAACAAAATAGATACACACACAAGGTTAAATTAAATCAGTCACTGACACCGCATCAATCCCGCTCCGTATCGGCTCACGATTAGCGAGTACCGATAAATTATGTATTGTCTTAAATTCTCAGTAATTAACACTCAAGCAGGTATTAACTGCGGATAAAATTTCATTACGAAAAAAGCCATTGTAATTTTTGCAATTTCCGAATGCCAAGTGAATGAAATATGAAATGACCTCGAGACACGTGCTGACCCCTGACTACCACGCGCTCGTGCCGCCTCGACAAGCAATAGCCCGTAGCCGTAAAATCATAGAGTCGTTACTCGCTTATTAACGATGCAACAGCTAACCCGAAATCAATTTCCTCTCGACTGACTTATAGTCACAAAGAACAGAATGAATAATGGAATTGAAAGAGAGCTTTACCGGCGCATTTCATCACTTCCCAACAGTCCTACCTTCCGTGCAATTTTATTCAATGAATTCCACTCGGGACTGAAACTTGATTGCGATATTCTTTGCGAACAAAAAAGGGAGCCGTTGTGTACACAAAAGACTTTTGAAGAGACATGATGCAGCCCGTAGCCCGATTTTCAGAAAGGAAACGTACGGGAAGCGAGAGGATAGTTTTTTCTCTCTCTTCTTCTTCTGTGCAAGCAAACCGAATCTGCAACCAAAACCACACCAAGTGGAAACCAGGAAGAGGAGAGAGCTTTCACAGGAATACATCACCATTTCCAAATATAGCCAAGTACCCACTTCTCCGCCGTTGAGTATTGCTTCGAAGGAAAGGAGCACACACGGAGGGAGAGGATGAATCAAGGATAATGTAAGCGGGAAGCGATACGATAGAAAACCAGAGAGAGAGAGAGACCAGATCCTTCTTCTGGTTTTCCTATACAAGATAGTACCGGATATTTTACAAGATATGGAATGGTTGCAAGCTTTTCCTCCCGGGGAAAGCGGCTTTACCTTGAAAAGAGGAAAAGTTGTAGCCAACTGCACATTTATTTTGGCAAGTAGTTTCCTTTCAGTGTTCCTCCTCAGGAGCGAAGGATACGTGGGCAATACGTGATTCGAGAGGGGAAAATATACATAACTTAATACAATGATGAAAGGGAACGATCACAGTTTGCGCAGTCCACTCGCACAACCGGGACTTTTAGAGAAGAACAACCACAACCAAAGAATTTAACAAATGCACACAAATGAACGGCGGAGAGCAACAATAAAAGGCACTCTCACGTAGATCCGCTTAGCAATATACCCACAGTATTTATATCAATATCGGACATTTTCAGCCAGTTTGATCCCGTGAACGAAAGAATAAAATGGATGGGGGATGGTGGAAAGAAAATATGTTGGTTTTTTTCTCTCATCCTCTTATATATGTTTATGTACATGGTTTGGGTATAGTCTTTTTAAAATTTTCATTCAACACTGGATCCCCTTGAGCTTGAACTAAACATCAAATGAAACTTCACATTCGCTAAGTGAATTTCCTCTCTATACATAATGTATATTAGCTGTTATGTTCTTTCACGTAGGCCAAATCTTTCACGTAAGAAATATCTCTGCTTCAAAATAACGCTGTTCAGGGGCAAAAGGTAGTCTGGTATGCTTGGAGACTCGACCTGCATCGCTAATGATATCTATTACACAATTTCTCCAAGATGCTTTTTTATATGTTTGTCCAATAAAGGAAGAAAAAAAATCATTCAAGTGCAAGCTGAAGAAGGTTGCATGCGGTTTCATGCCTTGATTACACGAATGAAACAAAGGAGACCCGCATCTTTACAGATGCTGTGTGCTTGCCTTACATTCCTTTCTGTATTTGCTAATGCACTATGGCCACCAAGGGGCTCAAATATTGAAACTGCAAAAGGCAACATCCTAAACCAGTTATTAGTTTTTTTGTAGTGAGACGAGAATCGTAGACAAAAATCAAAATTTGGGTAGTTTGTAAGGTATAGTTTTTGTAAGTTTACGTACGAGAATTTTTGTGGAATCATTTCATTTGATCCTTGAATGACGCTTAGGGTTTTATGTCGAATTCATATGATTGGACAAAGTGACTCAATTTAATACTACCCGACCACAGGAAGTATGAAGCTTATCTGTATCATTTTCCAATTGCGCAAATAGATTGGTTTAATCCGAGCATCAATCACTCGATCAATAGAGGAATATATCCCGTTTCTATATAACACGTTCGTGATCCACCACGTCATGATCAATGCTCTGTCACTAACGATTAGATATCAATAGTTTGGATACAAGAGTCAAAATGTTTATAAGCATTCCAATGAAAAGTTTTTGCGTCAAAGGATGTGAGTGAAAAGCATATATCAGCTAAACTTGACATTGCAAAGACAGGATCATTAGTAGAACAAAAACGCGCACGACAAATTCGTAAAATATGCATCTCTATTAACAAAACGAAAAGTGAAAATGGAGCGGTGTTCAGCTCCCATGAAACTTGACATCAGACATCTAGACGAAAGTAACATAATCGATAAAGGCTGTCGTCTGATGATGAATGTTTCTTAAAACTCACTCCGAAATGATGCGAAACCGGAGGAGTGATTCGTATGCCTTCAGCGAACTCACCTTCAACCTTGAAAAGGTTGTATTGAGTGAATGAACGATCTTCTTTAGGGAAAAGGTATTCAAAACTGAAGATGAAAACACATGCCAAGTTTTTTTTCAGATTCGGATGCACGCGTTTTACTGCTGTTTAGGGAGTTTAACAATGTCTGAATAACATTCTTTTGTAGCATGTGCCACAGAGTCATCAGTTCATCACATTAGTTTGTGGATCGAGCAGTCTGCGTTCCTCCCAAGAAAGAAGCATAAAAAGTTCTTAGCAAATTGGGGAAGGAGATGCATCTACTCTCCTGCCAAGACGTGGGATGTTCCACCTTCCTTCCTCATCATTGTTATGAACTAATCATGTATTTATTTTTCACTTTTACAAATGCAGCTCACTTTCCAAATTCCGAGTTGGTTGTGGGCCAAGCAAAATGAACAGTAAATCCATTATTCTATCGATTTATCATTTTCTATCAGCGGAAATAGCGGAGACATACCTTCAAATGATAAATATTTCGGATGGAACGCTGTAAAAAGCTATTTGTGAAACATGAGCGTGGAATGTCTACAAAATGTATCTCGCCACCAGCTGAAATAGATAAATATACAACCACAAAAATTCTACCGCACTCTCAAACAAAATCATTTAATCAATCTCCAATCGCTATCAAAATCAAAATCTCGCCGAGTGTAACCTTTGTCCTATCCGAAGTATCATCAAATATGCACCACTGAAGCCAGACAATAAACGATTCCCTTGTTCGGTGTGAACATGAAAGTATGCTGATGGACAGTTTCCAAAAAAATAATCCTGACGTAACATTCTCTCTCTCTCATCATCTCACTTGCAACATATTTCTTGCACTTTGTGCACTAATTGCATTTCGAGTAGTGTGCTAGTTCGAAGCAGTATGTAACGATGACTGGAGACAATCACCCTTTGTCTAGAAAAGTGAAAACATGTCATCATTGCACAATTTCTCTTTGTACCTGACCTGTGCAAAACGGAGCACATGTCGTGGTCATGAGTAAAAGCGGTGTTTGTTGCCAAACATGCAAGCCTGCATGCTCACTGCACACATCGCGCCATGCAATCATTGACGTCAGGTGACAAGACTTGGCTTATGGCATTTTGTATTTTTCATGGCGTGAATGCGTGATTCATAAACTTCGTCACAAATTCGGCTACGCATGACAACACGATGATAGACAACTTTCAAACTCATGTCTCCACCGTTGCCATTCACAAAAACTTGTGTTTCCTGTGATTCAGAATTGACATTCTGAAACTGGCAAATGTCACCGCAAATAATTGGAGACAGTAATTTCAAAAAAAGTCACGGAGCAAAATGAGAGCATGGAAATATTATTAAAGTCGTTCGATTAATCAGCATTTTAAAGCATGGTACGTGAAGAATGTCACAACTCAGCTGTCGCTGTCCCTCAGTTAGAGTTCAACATCGTGAGTGCTGATTGTTACATTCTTTAGGTTTTACGATTTACGACTTTCTTGTGTGAAATGGAATGAAATCCAACGAAAACAATCTCACTATTCAATACATGACCATGTTAATAATCGGAAAATTCCGAAGCAGTCACATCGTGACCATGGGAAACCAAATGTGTGGTGAATGAATTATTCGCATCAGCTTTTTATGTTACAAATTAGTCCGTACTGATATATTTGCAAAATGCAAGAGGTAATAATGCATGCATAAAACTGCAAGTTCAAATCAGCTTACCGAGTCAGATCAATACGTTGACAAAGCGATTGAAGGACACGCTCCTTGCGTTGAGAAGGATAGGCTAGGTGGCCTCCATGAACGGGAAGTTTTGCTTTCCTCAAGGGGTATGCCTGCATGGAACAGGAAGAATGTACATTTTAAAATTTCTGAATTAAGCGATGATCAATCCTTGTGAACAGGCAACGATATAGTAATAATAAATGTGAAAACTTACGCCCAAAAATGGTTTTCGAGATTTCCGGGAGACAACTTGGGCTTGGGAATGTGCGGCTGTGTTCTGTGACTTGAACCAAATGTCGCACACTGATTTCTTCGACGACGAGATGCAGTTCTTAAAACTAGCTGTTGAAAGGGTAGCTATCATCCTTCATTTGTGCACAAAAATAAACTGCACACTAAAGTATATGATGGGCGGACCAGTGACCCAATATATCACGTTTGGACTATTCTCGATAGCCGCTCTGCTGCCTAAAAGGATTAATGAAATTCACATATTTTACACATTCGTAACTGGGTAAAATATGGTTAAGGCTGTTAGGCAGGTAAGTGAAATATAAATATTCTATACATACACGCAATCACTTACTTGACAACGTTACACGAGTCAGTAAGGTTTCCAACCTCAGGAAATTAATTATCAATTTGGTAAAACAAATGTCATAGGTCAGTTCAGTACGCCGGTCGTCCGAGTTCCGCGAGCACGACGTAATGTGCAAAGTACCACACAGTCTCTTCGCAGAGGAATCCCCAACGTTTGTTATAGAATCACGATACACGACATATGGCTTGCACGAGGAGAAGAGGCTTCATATTGCTAATTAAGATAGCGGTTATCTACCAAGTGAGTCATCTAATTCCAATTCACACTGCCTCAATACTACTATAGCTTAGACGCAATTCTGGAGCGGATATTAATGCACAAAATGTGATTGATTAGGTTAACGAATTCCCATTTAATTACTACTGGTTTTTGCACATTCGACGGCCTACTGGATATACCTGACTTAAAAGGACCTGCCTTTACGTGGAACTGGAATCACAGTTTTGCTCACTAATCTACCTAGCTTCAGTTTCGTCAGAAAAGTCTGACAGTTTCACGTCTGTCGTCTTACCGAATAAATTAAAAACCATCAAATTATAGCTCCTTAAATATTGGTCGGGAGTGAATTTTGAACACCGTCCGAATACCTTACTACCTATCATAAAATCAAAAATAAATTTGTTCCTAACGACCAGCGTAGAAATGCAGCAAAAATTAAATCTTCTCTCACTCCCATATAGCATCTAATGCACCACAGAGCAAGAACCTAATTACATTACATTATGTCAATACTAAATAATTCTTTAAATAAGTTGAAATGATGTAGGCCACTAATGAAAATTTTAGCTGGTGTGATCTGCTGACTGGACCTCCCGGTGCATTAACCATCCTATTTTTGCAAAGACACAAAACAAAACAGGCAATTAAATCTTCAACCACACCCACAGCCCAATGTCCACAGTTCATTCAAGACTAAACAGTATTTAAATTGTTTTTAGTAAAATCCACAAAGCGAGAAAAACAAAAAAAAATATAGACAAAACTGCAAAATGTAACCGATGAACCAGTAAAACTCACATTTCATCTGGGTAATATTCCTTAAGAAGTTCTTTCCGTGTATTCCGCCCTTCCACTTCTACCAAGTTCCAAACGTAGTAAGGATGTTGACATTGATGATTAATGATTATTATGCGATTAACAATTTGGATGGACAAAATCCACCTCCATCTACCACCGTCAACTGTTCATAGTTCAGCTCCGGCAAGTAAATACGCGCTATTTACTGCGTTCATTCATTGCCTTCTCCTGACTGGGGTCATGTTGTTGTATTTCCTACACAGAAAAAATATTTCCACGAAAAACCACAAAGTATAAGAGTCTCCTGAGCAATTAGTAAAGATAATTTATGCTAACTAAATTATTGAACTTACCGAGTGAAGTGAGTTGCCAGTCATCACAACATTAACTAGTATCACATGACTTTCGCCTGATCACGCACCTTCCACCTCCACCAAATTGTCGACAATTTGAGAAATGAGGAAATGAGCAGGTGGAATTTCACGAGCAACCGCAACACATCCCAAATCCCAGCTGTGCGCTGAAGATTTGTCTGTCATCAGCAGACTTGTGAGGAGAAAACAGCTGGTCTGTACTCCTTGTTCTTCATCTTCATTTGTATCCATATTTTCGCATACTATGAATGAATGGATGAATTATGTTTAAAAATTGCCTGGACGAAGAATTGAAATTCTGGAAATGTAAATTCTCGATTGCGAACCCCCTTTTCACATTAACTGTCGAAATTACTGCATTACTGCATTGAAAGGTAAAATGCCGGCGCCGGGTATGCAAACGCTAAAGTCAGAAAAATTGCTGACGTGAATTTCATGAATTTTCAACCGGCATTTTACATAGCCGTACAGAGGCGTATATAGCCACATATACAGATTTGAGTTTTTCAGAATATGAATTCAGTTTCCCATTTAACGACACCTTAATCATATATGCAGTAATATGCACCTTATAAATATGCATGATCTTAAATGGGCCATAATAGTACTTATCGTTAATTGATGCAGACTTGAGTAACTTGGAATTATGGATGTAAGTGTTATACCGTCTGCAGATCAAATTCCCATTAAGCCATCAATGACGGAACATTAGATGCAGAATAAGTATTATATACCGCTTTTTGCAGAATGAAAGTTGGGTTTCACATTTAGGCATGCTTTTCAAGCACTTGTTAATCATATTCATATTTTATTTGGCATTTTATGTTGAAATTTTGTGCTCCACTGAAATTTAGTGATGCTCAACACTTTAAGCAGATTTAAGATGATGTGAGCAGGCGAACTCTTTCGTTTAAAACGAAGCGCAATTACATAATGGCAGTGGACGTCCTCTCGTCTGGTTGGGATGTCTTCATTGTCATTGTCAGTTAACGTTCGATGCTTGCTGTCTGTATCAAAAAATATTACTTTTGATTTGTTGCCTTGAGAATGGAAATCATATCGAATAATATTCTATATCTCCAGTATGAAATAAGTTTACGTGACGCTGAGCGATAATTAATTGAGCGGAAGCAGTGCTTCAGGATTTTACGAACTATAAAAATTGGGGGTGACAAAGGCGTGGGATGGACACAGCTTCGTTTCGTAACTTTTTCATATCTCCTCACATTCGAAAATGGAACTTAATATGCGAAACAGTTGGAATTTCGGAACGTTCTGCAACTTCACATGAATCATCACAAACCATAAAGCATAAAATGTAGAATTACATGCTTGCGGTTACGGTAGACAAACATGTAACTGGATGTTTGGTAATTTTGATGTCAATCATGTCACTGTCACCGGATCACAATTGACCATTGTGTGTGACGTGTGATGTTGTATTTTTGCATTTAGTAACAATGAAGCATTTCTATATACGTTATGGACTATAACACACATCGCGCCTTCCCCTACAATAGAAATGACTAATTTTGAAGCATTTTTCAAAAATTTCACTCCCGCAGTCCTGCCACTTGTCAAACTTGCCACTGAATTATATAAATAATGTTTCATACAGTGACAAGTAAGTGACAATAGGGAATCATAAACTGGAAGGAACACAGGAAATTCGAAACTATGTCCATTATACAACCTCATGGAATGATTTTTAAATGTGTTATGTCACCAACAAGTGTCATGTGTCGCATGATTCGTCCGTCAATTTGACACTTGACTATGACACTGTAGAATTCGGGCACGGTTGTGATTTTGTCGTAACGATGTCATATTTGATACATGCGTGTGGGGATGAGGAGGAGATTTTTCAGGAGAAAAAGCTAGTCCGCATCTGCGTAAATATTTCTAGTTTCCGCAAGCCCTCTGCAAACCAACATCGCTGACGAAGAAGTTCGTAATATTTAATATCCAGTTACTAATACAAAATACGCTACAAAATATACATTTCAATTAAGGATTTTATTTGCTGTACAAAGTGATATTGGCTGTGATTCAAATATAAAATTTGCTTAGATTAAAAAATCAAATTAGG
Source organism: Heteromurus nitidus (assembly GCA_034687055.1). Taxonomy (NCBI): domain Eukaryota; kingdom Metazoa; phylum Arthropoda; class Collembola; order Entomobryomorpha; family Entomobryidae; genus Heteromurus; species Heteromurus nitidus. The sequence continues at coordinate 11,223 of JAQFZW010003309.1, forward strand.
TAAGTCTTTGTATTCTCCCTCACTAACATAAATCCAAGAATGTATAATTTTTGAGCGAATTCCTCTGATCAGTCTAATACTTTCTACTTTAGGAATTATATATCGCTATACTTAAGACGTAAATAATTGACCATTCTGTAACATTTCTCGTGGAATGAGGACGAAAATCATATTAGTTAAATGTATTACGAGTTCAATGGTCTTTATCGGCAGCTAACATTCGCTTTAGTTTGCTCTTCATAACTGTCGAGGAAAGATTAACGTCTTCTCGTCGTCAGCAGATAGCGTCATAATTATTTGACATGAACAAATCCAGCTCATCAATCTCTCATTACCTTGGCTGTGCTATGCATACGCAGTATGTAGGCAGTACGTACACGCACAATTTCGTTAGCTCAAGATTATTTGGCGTGTCAGAGATCATGCCAAAGATCACTGACTGAAGATTTAATGATGCTATTTGAAGATGGGAAGTTCCGCAAATCCATTGAGACGTGCTAATATACCGTGCATATTTATTGACTTGATCTTCGAATTCCGCAAATTTAACAGTTTTTGAAATAGGAGTACAAATATTGAAATTCGGGCGGAAATTCAGGGGAATATTAGTATTTAAATATTCGGTAAATTTCCATCTTAGATTCTCAAATAACTCTGAATTTCAGCCTAAATTTAAATATTTTTATTTCAAAAAACGATAAAATTTATGGGGTTCAAGGTTTCGAATATGGAAAGATCAACTTCCAAAATGAGCATAAGCGTTGTAACATTTGTCGCTGAAAATATGCAAATGCATATATTATGGGAGCAAATGCGCTCATTAAAAACTCTGAAAGAGAGAAAGGAGATACCTGTTTAAGTACTTTAACATGAAATATTACACAGAAAGACATTTATTAAATATTTGCATGACAAAATGCCATAAACAATCCAATGATTATCCAACAATGGGATAATGAATTTGCATAACAGTACCTGTCACCGGTGACTGGATTGATGTGGATTTTGATTCTCACAGGAATTCGGCTTTGTTGCACGAACGTCGTACGTCTTTGTTTTGACTGCAATTTCGTGATACTCATCACAATCACCCCCTGCGATTTCCAAAGTTACAACCCGTTTCATTTCCCTTTAAACACAGATCGTGAGTAATCTGGAGTGATAGATATTATGTTGGAATTTAAATGCTTATTTTATATTTCTGGACAACGAATTAAGTATAGTGAACAAAAGGAGAAAGGGAACTTTACACGAGATTAACGCTATCATTAAGGATTAAGGGTGATTTTAATCACGTTTCGTTGAATCGTTAATTCAAACGAAACAATGGCTGCTGGATAGAAACAGAGAACTTCACTATCATAATTCTCATTTCATTTTCAAACGGTTTAACGGAATGTGTTGCAAAAAAGGTGTACGTAAGTGCATATTAATAAACTCATATATAAGTATAGGCATATAGTCGTTGGTCGAGCAAACGCGCATATAATTTTGAGGTTTCTTGTAATTATAGTGCATTGAAATTAGCTACCTGAGTTTAACATAACAGGACTTATTTTTATTTTTGTATGATCTTCTCTTGACCTTTACTGAGAAGACTACTTGGGTTTACATAATATCCAACACAATCTATATCCCCTGCAAGTATTTAGAATCCAAGTAGTTTGACAAATTTATTTGCTCCGCTTCATCATTCAGATTCTGAAGAGGAGCAAAAAGTGTCCTTGTGCAATGAGAATGAGTCTCAGAAAAAAGTGCATATATTATTAAGATGCACCTTTAAAACGACTCAGTTGACCATGAAATTTTGAGTACCTGGATGTTAGTACAAGATCAGGAAGATTTATCTATTTACCATGGCTAGTTTATGTTGCATTTATTGATTTGGACAATTTTTTTCATAGAAAAGCTAAGTACGCTAACGGGTTAACGTATGATCCAGTCGTAGCAACATTCCAGAAAAGAAGCGAAATGGTACAAAATCACGCATTAATTGTCTACAAATATGTTGTTGTTAGTTCTACGGGATCGAGAATGCGAACACATGCACCATTCATTTCTGTATGTATGCTCCTGTACTTGTCTCTGAACAAAGTGAGCAGCATTGATATTTTGTAAATATTGTTGCGATGGTGTACACGTACGGAACGGAGCCAAAAGCATTATCGTCCTTAC
>JAQFZW010003310.1:0-13389 GCA_034687055.1 Heteromurus nitidus
GAAAATGACTGTGTGAGTTGGTTCGCGTTTCAAAAAGACTTCGGTGCACACACAAAACACATCGTAGTCATCATCATCATCACAATTTCAAAAGCTGCCATAATATCCATGCATACGGTCATTTATTGTGTTTTGTGTTCTCACATTTTCATCTTCGTCCTCTTTTCATCCTGTCATGAGGAATGCAAATTGGATCTCTCACGGCTATTGACTCGGTTTTTTATCGGCACATAAATATATTTATATGCGTATGCATGTACATGCATATATTTTTATGCAGTGCTCCCTTTCAATCAATCTATTTCGATGAAATATTATTGTGTGTTATGCTTTGTGGTGTGATGTGTCTGCTGAGATACTTTGTGAGAGGTTTACTTTTGAGTCACCTCGAATCTCGCCTGCACTCCATATACCCGTCAATCTTATTGAAAGCATTATTTACCGCTCATGGTTGCTCCGCCGATATCATTAAGTACTTTTGTTGCGCACTTTGTTTCGATTATTGCAAATCTCTGAGAAGTTTTCACGCTGCTTCACTTCCTTCGTATTCAATGCTGAAATCCTTGATGTAAGTTTTGCCATTTTGTAAGATTCTCAGAACTTTCCGGTTTGTTGTTAGTTTCGATTAGAATTGATAATATTTCGTTCTATGCCATTGGCCAATTTGTTTGGGTATGAATTGCGCTAATGCTTTTGAAATAACTAAAACTTGCACAATGTCGTCTCAACCTAAATGAGTTTAGGATGCATGCAAATGTTTGCGAACTAATTGTCAAATGCTTTCATCTTATAATAAATGTACATATATTCCGACAAGGATGTACTCTGATGATATATCACACTCAACGGGGACGGTGTACTTAACATTTTTACATGCAAGTACTCAAAAGAAAAGCATATGTAATCCATCTGTCCCTCTCTCCTCCGGAGAAGGAGTAGCATTACCCATTATGTTCTCTTCAAAGGAGAAAAACATTACGATTATATAAATGCAGTGAGAATGATGGTTTTAAAAAACCTCTTGAAAAGGCAAAATGAAGAGTTTGTCTTGCGTGGAATATAAAAGGAAAAATGAACTCTTGAGTTTGCTCTTTTCTTTCCTGGCTTCTTTGAATATTGATGCGACACGGTATACGAAATGAATAGCAAGAGAATTTTTTTTCTTTACACGGGCCCGTTTCCCTTTGTGATAGGTTTTTTGGGTGCTGGTGCTGTGGTGAGCTTGAGCTTCTTTCTCATTATTCTTCCTCTGTCTTGTAATATGCCCGTTGCTCATTTACAGTTCATTTCTTGCGAGAAGAAGCGCATGCTTGTGTCTGGGGAGAGAGGAGAATGGTCCATCAAATAGAGAAGCATGTTCCCTTCAAATCAAACCATGTCATGTTACCTACCTACAGAAAAGGGTCCCTTCACCAGCAGCCACAATGCTTGTATAAGAATTTCGAATCCATTTACCTATGTACATATAAAAGTGTCTTACAGCTACACAGAGCGCAACTCAGGTACTTCATTTTCACTTTGACGAATTGGAGCAACAACTTTGGAAGAAATTATGATGGTTCTTCTCTTGCTCCTTCAAACTGGGGAGATGGATGGATGCGCCTGTCTTGTCACAAAGCAAAGACATGAGCTTCGAGATGGTTGATGGCGTGCATGCATGGCTATACATAATCTTCATCTTGTACAGTTTTGTAAATGTTATACAACTTGAATATGCCTTCGTATGTACAAGTTCAGTTCGAAAGGCTTTTCATTATTTTTCGAGTGTAGGGTGAGCCCTAGCATTATTCTTTCTGGAGCTATCCCTCGAGAGTCCCTCTTTCTTGAAGCAGTGCCATTTCAATATTTCAAGACATAAAAGGTCGTTATAAACAGATGTATATTCGGAGTATATAGTTCTAGAATCAGCTTGCTAGATTTTTAAAGCTTTCTTCCTTCTCCTGAACTTCATTTCTTGCATTGAAACTTGAGTACCGTGAACAACTTCGATCTCCGCCTTAAGTTGCATTGAACGTGTTGAGTTTCAAGGCATGATATACACAGCTTGCAACTGGAAAAGGTAAACCATGTAAACAGGACTGGACCTTCGACGAAGGAAACCTTCTTGCAAGACGAAGTCCTCTAAAGGGCCCATCTCTTTTTCTTGATTTTTTTCTTGAGCGGTAAAGAAGAAACCCCTGCTACGACTATCATTTGTAAGGAGGACAACAAGTAGAAAGAACATAAAAGTTGCCCTTTTGCTCCTTTTTTCTCCGTATTTCTTCCCCTGGTTTTGGTTTCAGAGTTGATTTTTTATAGATAACCGTGAATAACAAACTGAAAATAGTGAATAATAATGTAAAGCAAAGAGGGTTTCAACAGGAGCAGCGGTGGTTGATATCCCTTCTCCTATTTAACTATAGAGTTTCTTTATTATGTTTGTGTGGAACTCTTCTGCACATCATACGTGCATGTTGCTTTACACTATAAAAATGTGTTTTCATCATGGCACATGCATATAAGATGTAAGGTAAGACAACCAAAGCGAACTCTTGCATACGCTCGCAGATGCTGGTGAAACGGGTGATGATGGGAAAAGAAAGAGCTAACTCCCATGACCACAGTCAGCTAAAGTTTCCCATTTCAGAATCCCTCGTCTCCACTCACTTCCATTCGTTTGGGAAAGGTAAAGGCTCACACTCTCTCAAGCTAGTCCTTCCTTACTGCACTGCGTTGTTGATCCCAGAGTACCTCGGCATTAATGTACCCTCACACTTCGTTACGAAAGTACATTAAAATCATTTGTAATTGCATCTCAGAAGAAAAACAACCTAAAAGACGCTCACTTTTTTATGGGACTCCCCACTGCAAATTCTTAAAAAGCCGGCAGGGAAACTGCATCCAAGGGAAAATGGGAAAATATTGAGAATTGAAAAACAAAACCTCAACCCAAAATTCCTTATTTTTTCAAAAAAAATGATCAAACAGGTACACGGCACACTTAAGTATATACCTGTGTAACGTCATTTACACACAATCAATTTCCAGTAATTTTTTTCTGAAGAGGAAAACAACACAAGATCGCCGCAGAAAAACGATCACCGCCACCCAAAAGATTATCGTTATCAAACATCCAATAATGCAAGCTTTTGTTGTATACAGCAGGTACTTAAGTGTGTTATAATGCAAAAGCTTGTTGTTGAAGCAAATAAACCTTTGTTCATAATATCCCCTGAAAAATTCCTTGTAGCTGACCGATAATCCATCTCGAATGGAATGCGGTGATGGTCGAATTGATCATTGCTTTTAACCAAGGAATTTCAGTCTGAAAGGAATTCTTCATAATATCATTCCTCCTGCCGCACGGTAATAATTATCCCACAAACGAAATACTGATGCTCTGTAGACGGGCGACATTAGAATGATTCTCTCCTTTGCCAATAAAAAATGAAACGACTTTCCTCATTGTAATTATACACTTGACTGCTGATGAAGTATGCATTTTACGCACTTAAGCTCCAAATAAAAATATCTTAAAGTATTCCTCAGAGATTTTCCCGTACATGGGTTGTCCTTGTTTTATAGCATTGTTCCTGTGGGGTTGATGTTGATGATGTTGTCTAAAAAGATATGAAGGAAAGTTCGTAATGCAGCATTGTTTTATATGCAAGCTTTTTGGCTTAAAATTTTTTGCCTTCCCATATGCTGTACATTTCGTGTAACTCATCTCAAATGTTCATTTTTTTCTCACAAGTATATGCAAGGGAGTAAAAAAACTTGACAAATATTCGCAATCAAATCGTACATATGTATGTAGTTTCGCACATATGGCTGGACAAGACAAAGGTTTTTTACAACCTCATATCTTTAATATATGCATATAAGATTATGTATTATGGTGTCCATGTAATATCATCAAGGGTGGAAAACATCGAATAAAATGCAAAAAAATATACGGCAAAAGAAGAAAGAGTTGTTGAAGCAGTTTTGCGCTTGGAAGCTCTCAAGAAAAAACTCTTATTTGCCAAAAAGTGAGAGATTTTTTAAAGCCTCTTTTTAATCTGTTGAATTGTGTGCAAGTAATGCGCTCTGCGGGAGAAGAAACTGTGAATTCGACAACTGACGGATAATTCCTTGTGCGCAATAATGCTCCTGCGAAAAGAAGCGAGAGAGAGAGAAGAGAATGAGCAGTGTTCTTCGGCGGTATATAAGCAACAAGTGTCTTTTTGAGATATTTTTTTCCATTCCGCGTCTTTGATGTTCTTATGAATATAAAGTGTTTTGTATATATAGATTGCTGACTGACATGCATAACACACTTGTTGCGTATACTGGTTGCCTTGAAGTTTCCCTTATCTTTGCCAACATATCGGCGCATAATCTTCATGTCATTGTAATTTAAGAACCCGTAAATCAAACAACTTCTCACTTTGCGAATCTTCTTCTTCTTCTTCATGCTCACTTATACTTGGAATCATCGTTTTTTATTCTTCTTCAACTTCACTATATGTACGCACACATGAAAACGTCGTTGGCTGCTGTTGAAAGTGTTTAGCATATAAAAGACTGAGAAAATTGTGGTAACAATCAACAATCACCGTCTCTCCTCACACTCACACACACATGAGCAGCACAAAGAATGAGCTGCGAAGGATAATAAAAATAATGTGCAATCTTTGCAATGGGATAATAGAGAACAGATAACATTCAATGTGTGTGAGCCGGCGACGAACATGACTGAAGAAATCGTATATTATATTTTTCCGAAGTATTAAAAGAGTTGATAAATTATGGACTTGTGTATTGCATTTTGCTTCTTCATATTCAAGGTAAAAAATGTGTTGATGTACACATCACTTCAGCATGGAATCATGTATCATCATGGCCAAATCAACGACGTGTCATTAAACGAAACGTGATAATTGACAAACTAATTAATGCAGATTTGCGACACTTGCATTATCACATTTTAAAATATTATGTGTAATCTTAAGTATGCAAAAATTAGTGCAAATACCAATTAATAACTGAACATTAGGTGAATAGTATTACTTTACTTCTTTCAGGTCAAGTCCTTTGCACTTCATGATGCGTAATCCTGTGAATTTTGATAAACACAATCACAATGAGTTATTTAGTTGGAAAAAAGAAACCATTCTGTGGAATATACAATACGATTCTTGGGAATGCAGTTGATCCAATTACATGAAAAGGACTTTAATTGGATAACATTCTTGTAAAATATTGTAATTCTTAAACATTGAATCTGACGGATTGTAGAAGAATTTCTACATTGCATGAAAAAATGCACGTATGTATACCTAGATCCAGCTTAGTGTCACATGGACCTGAAAACCCATCAAACAATACAGTGTTCTAGGAAGTTTAGCTCATGGAAATTCATATGAACATTTACGTAACCCGACCATTGCAACGTAGTCATAAAGCATTACAACAAAAGCGTGATTTTACCTTGCCTTCTAATGAAAGTAAGAGGACAAGGAAAACGCGATTGATGAATATTGCGTCACGACATTCGTTGAGAACTTCTTCCCTGAGCAGATCTTGACACGAACGACCCTAAAAATATATGAATATAAGATTCCATATTAGATCAGTCTATACAATACAAGATTTTCCTTCTAGCATGTAGTAAGCTTTTATGCAAACATCAACCAAGTCAACAAAATGAAAAATCCCTTCACAATACATTTTTTGGGGAAAAATATAGGTAAGATCAAGTCTATGATCGGCATGCATTCATGCATAAAAACATGCATCATCCCAAATGCAAAACTCTCATCTTCTTTGGAAATTTCGATGGCATCAAACCATGCTGGTGTGTCCTTTTTAAGATCTGACTTGTATGCTACGAAAAAGGAAGAAGAACGCGTTTCACACTTTTACAAAAATCAGATGGAGGGATGCACTCTAGATACGCACATCACATACCCTAATAATGCTACACCGCAGAGCTGAGCAAAGTGCCTCAGGGTTGAAATTCCTTCAGAGAATCCTTTTCAGCAATACGAAGAAATATACAAAATGTTGGTTGGAATATAGAAGGACTAGGAAATCACATAGTTAAAGATGTGTGTATTCCTCTTGCACCATGGTCTTCTTTAGGGTGACTCGCTGATATATATTCGTTTAGAAAACCATCATCTTCAAGTGTATAAAATAAACCATCAACATGAATATCTGACCAGGTAGCCTACAGAAGAAAAACTAGAAAATCTTCCTTTCTGCCTGTTTGACAAAGGATACAAACAAAACATGCAATGTTATATGTAGATACGTGAGTACAGTATACGTATGATCAAGTCTGCATGTTCCTTCTTTGAAATGGAAAAATCCCTTTTTACTTCATTGCCTTCGTGAGCGTATTCCTTTTGTAAGCACTCTAGCCATAACAGTGATCTTCAACCAAAAGCAATATTCCAATGCATCCCCTACGCAAGAACCTATCAGTCGGCAGTCGAAGCAAGAAGAAAAAGCGACCAGTACGCAATCACAACCCCACATAGACTACCAACAAGAGTCCAAACAACCCTTAAGTTGAGATGGGGGTATATGTGACGATGCTAGTTGCTTCCTACCTGGTTTCTTCTGCTCATGTGCTTTGTAGTATATCCATGTAAAAACTTTGTCTTCCTGTCGCACTTCAACGCATTGCAACAATGCGACGCATGTACAACACTATGTATACGGTACATGCACGTAGGCACATATTATGTACATATACATAACTCTCATCTTCTTCAGCTCAGAGATTTCTTCTTCTCTCAACTGCCTGAGAAATCTAGAGAGAAGTGACATAGGCTGCTAATGCAATATATTATTGTGTGTCCGTGTTCACGTCTTTCGTGTGCATACCTGTACTTCTGCTGTTACCATCACCAAATGGTATAGAGATGGCTTGTTTTTTGTGGCCTATTCAGGACAATGACGATGATGATGATGGTTATGCATACCCAAGTGTGAAAATATGCCAATATACTATTATAGAGTTAGAGCAACCTTGGCTATAAGGCAAGATTGGTAGGTACATACACACAATCTATACAGATGAGAGCAATAATACAGGTAGGCTCCTTGTTTCCAAGCATTTGCTTTGTAACTCTCAGCGTGTTCGAGAGAGTGAGAGAGAGATGTTTTTTTGTTCGAGCAAATGTATGCATGATGAAGGTAGACAAGTTTGGTATGTATGTATGTACAAGTTTTTGTTCTGCGAGGAGCAACAGGTATCCCAGGTGTCTGCGTCAGTGTAGATGTGTACCTATAATATATGTAGATACATACGCATGTATCACTTCTCCCTCTCTCTGATATGACTATTGTTGCTGCAATAATGATAGTTGTTCAGGTAAAGTAAGTGGCATTCGTGTGGAGTAGTAAATAGTGATGAGCGAGTGAGTACAACTCCAGAAGAGCCAGAAGGGCCGACTCCTCGCTCTTAAAAATCTCTGTTATGGAAAGGTATGCATGCTTGTTGCACTCTGCACCATCTCTCTCTCTCTCCTTTTGCTCTTTTGTAGTCCTCCTCACCCTCGAGTCGTCGTCGACAATAACATGAAATAGAAAATAATCATAATAAATAAATATACGCTCATATACCTGCTTATATATACTCGTCCACGGTGAGAGAGTGAGAGAAGTTGTAGGATAGGGAAATATATACTGTCCGCTTTCGATGAGATACTCTTTCCTAACAATCAGATTGTCAGTATCCAGTAAACAGTGGTCAAAGCAGCATCCATCTCGGTGCATGTTGATTTCGCTGTTTTTTAGTTTTACGTTTTAATCGCAGACGCTTATCAAGTAATTCATGGAAATTTGTGTGCGCGCGTATCACTGCCAATATAAAGCTTGATAACTTGATATCATCATATTGGACAGAGAACAAAGCTCAGGTGGAAATAAGATACATAATCAAGCCCTGCTGCCATCATCTCTTCACCTTGTTCGCAAGTTTAACGTGTGAAAATAATTTCTGCCCAGTTTTGTTTGTGCAGTGGATATCTGTTTACTTTCAGGGTTTTCACTGATAAAGCCATTTCTCTTGTTGACCGTAGGATTTTTTACGATATTTGAATAATAAAAGCTTATTTGTAATATTTCTACTACGTCTGCCTCCGTGCATATACGTTGGCTCTTGGATGTGTAACTGACGGGCTCAGTGATTAACACTGCATGTATCTGAGTGAGCTTATCGTTAACGATAAGGTGTAAAAAATCCATCGTTTGGAACTAATGTCACTACAGTCGGGACACGTGTGAACTGCATGAATACATTCTCACAATTCACCGAGGATTGATCATAAACTGGAAACAAGCAAGTCAAGCGGAGTACAAGCGAATCTTCGATGTGCATATATTGGAAATGCTACTGTGAAACGAAAGTGTGTTTTGTCAGCGAAGAAGCCATCTAAAATCTTTGTTAAATTCAAGCTTGGATTGGATGCACGTTGTAGCTCACTTACTTTGACTTCAGACAGGAAATTCATGGAACTGCAACAACAATGGGGCTGATATACTTATTCAGCGATTTCTAGTAATCAAAGCCACGTTAATTGCCCATTTGTAGGCAACGTGGCGACCATTACAGTTCATGCACTCACTTCACATTTACCATAAACTGTAAAACACACGCTTCTGTGTGGACGGATTTTTGTATACTTACATCTTGTGACGATGATACAGAAATGGTACATTATACCGGAGTGCCAAAGTTGACACAGCGATTAGCCTGGAAAAAAATGAGAGCGATAAAGTAGGCAAATATTTTTGTGTTGTTATTTTACTGGAAAAAAGGATACAACTCACTCGCCATCAGTTTTTACGCACTTGAAAAAGGAAGAGGAGAGATAGGAAGCGTACGTATATTTTTGTGTAAATGTGTGTTCCAGTAAATAGGAAAAGATGCACCAAGACAGTTGATGGAGTACTATTAACTATATACACTGGATGATTCCCGGCATGAGGAACTTGATAACACACTCGCTCGAGATTAAGTCTGTCAAACTCCCTCACTTTTGATATGGGATATATTATTGTTGTATGCAAATAGTGACAACGCAAATATACACAAGACTTCAAGGCAGATGCGTGGATCCAGTACAATATACACATTTCCACTTTTACGAATGCCTCAACTTATCGATTTCTGATTTAGAGCATTTTTCATATGTGCCCTCGTAACGAAGACGAAGAAGTACAACACGCTTGCTTTGTAAATTAGGGAAGAAGGTAAAGAAAGAAGGGATAACGAAGGAGTCTGCTTGACACTTGATAAAGATGACTATAACCAAAAGTAAGAAGACACCGATGGGATAGCTAATCAAAAGACTGATAGTGGGAACTGCATTTGGAGGGTGTAAGTCGAACTGGTAATGAAGCAAAATGTTATGGAATGGAGAAGAGTAGTGTCATGTTAAGCTGAAGCATTAAAACTCTACGCCTATACTCCTCATTTCATTGTCAGCACAGTTCACAAAAGCGAAGGGGGTTTCTTCATGTCAATGCAATATTATACGAAGCTCTTCGGAAGTGAAGGAGAACACTATTTTTGTTACTCGAGGTAGACGTTTGCTTATTACCAGCAGCACACAACTGTCGAATAAAAGAAAATTGCAATCACTGAAGCTTGTATTGCCATCGCCATTCAACGTTTATCCCGACATTTTAGGCAGAAATCAACACAAAAATGCAATTATCTTCTCATCAGGAACAACAGGAGCAAGAAGCGAGTGACTTGGTGTTAGCAATTGCTTGTGCAGAATTTCTGTGATTTTATTTTTATTCTTCTTCCCTCAATGCGTCGAGGTGGAAGGAGACCTTCAAGGATTACAAGATGAAGGTCTTGGGATTGAGAAGACAACTCCTATGGATGACTGTGATGAGGGTATCCTCATGTCTGGTGCTACTTGTGTATATTTGTGCATTCCTAATCACAGCAGCAACCGCTGCCACTCCCGGTTCCTTTAGTGGAATAAGTGTGAGTAGACCGAAATCGTCTGCTCCGGAAGTTTATCGCTCCGCAAAAAGTGAGAAATCATAACATTTAATTCTCCTCTCAAAATTCTTGTAGAATATATCCTGCGCTACCTGTTGCAAAGTGAAATAGATTTTTCATAAAAAAAATTGGAATGATATGTTTAATTGTAAATCGAGAATGTTACAGGGCATAACCACAAATTGTCCCAAAACAGTTTCCCTTCAAAACAAGCTTGTTGGTTACATTAATTTCGAGGCTGAACTTATGTGCATCTGCCACAACACATCTGTTCTTTTCACAAATATCCATGTGGGCCACGCCGTTTTCATACTCATCCCACAACAGGAAATAGGAAGCAAGTGTTCATGATCTGAGAGAGTGAAATTCGTGTGACAAAAAACATACTCTCTCTCTCTCTTCCCCCTAATCTTTTCATTCAAACTGAAGCTCATTCATTCACAGATCCACATGAAATGTATCCAAACACATTATCCCCTTCTTTCTCTTTCCTGTCCTCAAAATGTGCCACCAACAATCGAATGAGTGAAGCAGGTCAAAAAGTATATATACGCGCACACACACATGTGTTCATTTATAGTATAACTCATACATAAATGCATGCGGAACTCGCAGACAGACAGTGCACCAAAAGTGCATGCACCTCCCGGATTTTCCCACGGAACTAGGGATGGTGTAACAGGAACATCGTTTTTTTCTCCATCATCAAAACAATCAACACATCACAGAACAAAAGCATGAGTCTACGAGAGAATCACATAATTATCCACGTCGTACCATCTCATAATCCAACTCTTTATACTGCTTCATTTTTTTCGAAGATGAACGAGAGCAAAAAACCGTGGACAAAAATCTTGATAAAGCTTTTTATAAGCTTTTATCAACTTTTTATGTAATGATGGAAAAAAGATGATTATGGGATGATTCCTTGCAAGAATGTGCATGTGAGTTTGTAATACGTGTGTATGCATCCACATTCATATCAAATAGCATCCTCTTTATATGGCATAGTGAAGCAGCGGCGAGCGAGGGATGATGTGTATAATACATATTGTGTGTGTGTGCACAAAATTTTCTTGAGAAACTCTCTGGTTACTTCGCGGGTACGTCACTGACTGAGGTGAATCTCTGAACAGAAAGTTGCGTCTTTTGCTTCTCACTCCATACCTTTTTAGCTTTTCTTCCCTTGCCCATTCCTCATGCACTGCATTCCATCGATAATGAGCCAGTCATGCGGCATTACTTTACACACACAGGGGGAACCAGTTGTTGGAGAAGCCCTCAGGCTTTTGTACTTACTACATGAGCCTGTGTCTCTCTCTGTGTGAGTGAGTGAGATTGAGTAAAAAGAAGAGAACTCTCTCAGCACCACCACCATCAGCAACTCAGTTTTCATATATATTCATTTTATATGTGATGTGGTGGGAATATTATTATTATGCATCATCATGTTCAAGTTCCTTGAAATCATCCTCAAAGATGAGGTAAACTCTGGTATTATCAACAATTCCTTGATATGATCTTCGTGATCTCCCAACTTGTGTGTAACGTAAAATCATGATGACTATAGAATATAATACACACAATGTGCAAAGGTATGCACTATGAAATGATTTTTTTCTGCTGGATCCGGGTAATCACGCAGAGATATATTTTGGAAAAAAGTGGACAGGTTTGAGGCTTGAAATGGTAGAATTTTGCAAGAAAAAAAGAGTAAGAGATATTAATTTAATTGACTGTTTCGCTCCAACCTCAATTTGTAGAAGGAATTACTGTGGACTGTAGTGATGAAAAACTAATTGGAGAGGAAACCGGCATTGAAAATGAAGAGTTCAGTTCAGCATGAACTGTCATCGGTTAGGTAATTTCCAGAGCATGATCATTTCAAACCTTAAATGGAGTTGTTAAATGCTCCCACTCAGGGAGAGAGAATTTTTTCTCAAAGACCTTGGGGTTCAAAGCCATTAAAATGCGTTTTAAAACTTGGAGGAGGATAAATACTTTTTAAGTAGCTTCTCTGAGTTTGTAAATCTTAAGGTTCTTCTCAAGATCCTGTCGCCTTATAAAGTGTAGCCTTGAGACAGTTTTAAACATTGGTTTGTATCCAATCCCAGTTTCTCAGGGATCACCTGAACTCCAACCTGTGGATTGACTTTTTGCAAGGTTCTTCATCACAAACAAACAACAACAGCCAATCTACTTATGTTGTCGCCAGAAAGATTAAAAGCTGGCTGTTCTCTGATGGGTACTGTTTGAGATTACCTGTGAACAATATGGTGTATTTGAAGACAATCGCATCTGATTCCGATGAGAAAGTCATTAGTGGACTTGAGACAAAACTGCCATGATGGGTCTAAAAATGTATCCGCTGAGGGATCTTTAGTTTCTTTCTGGGAACAGACAAAAATCCGTTTAAGGGTAATGACGCGAGTGAGAAGGAAGGATGAAGGAAACAGGAAATGAGACAAGGATGCGTGTGTGCTCTTGAGATCGCTACTGGTTGGCGACAAATGAAAAGTGGAAATTAACAAACCAGCAGAAAAAATCCTTTTGAAACCCCTTTTGAATATCTTCATTCATTTAAAATTGTCTCTTTCCGAGTACACATTATTTAGCAGTGGAAAGCACTCCATTTTCCGTTTCCCTTTTTTAAAGGAACTATCACGTCCAAAAATGGACTTAAGTGCAATAAATTGAATGATGTTGTTACTGCAGATTGGATCTGAATATGGGTAAAACTTGAAGGAAGGGTGAAGAGGGAAGGGCTGCAATACACGTAAAGGTTTCGAGAGGAATTTTGGTTCCTCCAGAACAATTACACAAATAATAGCACGTACGCGCAAGTGCACACTTCCCTCATCAGATCTCTAGCATATATGTATTACGCATGTGTCACTCACTAAAGAAAATAGAGTTACATTTCCGAGAGCCATTCCCATTCCGTGTGCTCTTTCCTGTCAGCCACCAGTCACTACGACCATCATCAACTGCACTAATGTCCAATCCATTGATGTTCTCTTGGTTGGGCGCATCACAAAAGGAGAGCTGATTGGTTTCTTCTTCTTCTTCGAGAAAAAAAATGAATGCATTCTTCCTTTTTTGTCAAATTGAGTAAAAACAAAAACATGCGATGTGACGAAGTTATTTAGTGGATGAGCTCATCATAATAAGACAGGCACGTACGTAACAAGCGGAGCACTCAAATGGCAAGGGTGCTTCAAGTGATCTCAAAGCCTGATTACAACTCAACGCTCCTTTTTCTTCCTCATTTTTTTTCTAATGAAAGCAGTGCCGATGATGAAATGCCGTAGTAAAGAACGAACTGCTCTTTAAAAAAGTATGAGTCTTGCACGGTTCAGCAATGCACTCTTCTCCAATATTATCCCCTTGTTAGG
>JAQFZW010003311.1:0-13388 GCA_034687055.1 Heteromurus nitidus
TATGTATAACATGGAGCCACTTGCATGGGTAAGCAGGACAGATTTTTGCAATTCAAAAGTGATACACTCAAACTCCTCCTGCAAATACTGCACCACCATAAAATTACAGTTAGAGTTGAACTCATTTTTTCTGAAGTGTGCAAACTGCAGAGGAACGTGACGTGACCAATGGAATGCGATATCTGATAAAAAATTTAAAAAATACAGAAGGATGTTCGTGACTTCAAAAATTGCATGATGGAGTAGCTAATTGGTAGTTTACTCGAACCCACTTATTTTTTTGTTTTTTCCTGGACAATCTACATATCATAATAACTACATTCATCAAATCAAGTGCTTAAATTGGAAAAACGTGAACAAGAAAAAAGGTCTTTGAGTGGCCAACAATAGATGACTTTTCAACCTTTAAACAAACATATCCCCCCAAAAAAAATTTTATCTCAATCACATTTTGATTTAACACAAGAGCTCTATATTTGCTTCGGTGAAAAACACTAAAGTTTTCCTCCGAATTTTCTTGTTTTCGAATGTAGCTGGAAGAAGAAGAAAGTTTTTATTTTCATCTTTTAAGCCCTTTCCATGCTAATAGGTGAATAACTTTTCTCATCTAGCGTGTTAGAAATGGGCCAATTCATGTTTTATTCACATTTATATTACTTCCTCTCTCTCTCCCGTCTGCGTTATACATGCTGCCTTCATCACACAAACCTTAGCTTTTTCTCAGAGAATTTCATGTTGTTCTCCGTACTCGCACATAAATTAAACAGTTTAAGGGATTTAATGGATTCGCGTGAGTTCCTCTAATAAGTCAATTACTCAAATTAAAACGGGGAAATGCTCGTGGAATTAAGGTTTCGTTGAGCGTTTAAAAAATTAACGGTAATTTATACCAGTTGTACTGAGGAAAATGACTTGAGCCAAAGCAAACAATCTTTTCCCTTAAAATATTTCTATATTTACTTAAATCTCGTCAATACGCTAAAAGAAATCTCTACTCAAACCTTGTTGAACGCTGTGGATACATTTAATTATGCAAGTGAAAATTTTCGTTGTACTTTTGTTCTGCTAAAAGAGCAGCCTGAGCAAGTCATTTTTGTGAAACAAAAAGGAAAAAGCGACGTCACGCGAAATCGCCAACTTTTCATTGATGCAATCCCTCACTCTCATTCTACCACTCAAAGATCCTTCCATGCTCGACTGCATATGGAATGCAGGAAATATGCAAATTCTGATTTCTCACAAAATCTCCATTTCACTTTTCCCTTCGCTAACAGTCGTAATACCCTTTGGAGAAGGCGTATCAAAACGGGAGTGGGTAAGTAGAGAGACCGTTTATAAATGTGTGCTTTTCCATCCCATATAAAATGATCTACAACGTTGTACATGTGTCATAAGAGTTGCTGAATTGCGAGAAGTGTATGGTCTTGTCCATTCTGCTAAAAACCCGTACTTCCCTTTAAAAAACGAGGAGGAGGAGAAGAGAAGGATGAGCGTAAAAAACGTGAAACTTGCCTGAACGCAGAGAGAAGGAGAAAATTGTGAAAGAGGGAAAAGAAGGAATCCCTTTTTAGCATGTTAATCATCTCGATATCTCAACTTGCAATCTCAAAAAGAAATGGAATTCTACCATTCTCGCAAATTTTCTTTAAGCTCCTCTCGCTCTCATTTTCCTCTGCTCCTCTTCTTCTCCTCCTTCCAGTTCTGCTTTAGCTCCGTATTTCGAGAAACTCTAAAAGCTCGTCGGGTTACAAATTCAGGAGAGAAAGCTCTTCTTCTCTCTCTCTCTCTCTCTCTGATTCTGCTTCACAGCGCTTACAAACACACTCTCGGAACATGATACAAGCTCAGAGAGACAGAGAGAAGAGTACGGTGTGCTCAAGTAAAACTTTTCACAGGAAAAGTAAGTCAAAAACTAATCAAGAAGAGAGCCAATAACCTTCAGCTAAAACGATAACCAGCGACGATAAATACAGAGGGAAAAACTCATATAAATATTGTTGAACTGGTGTTTGTTGCTTTTTCCACGGGTTCACTTGAAACGAGTGGGTATTTATGTACATTTGCGTGAGCGTACCTTTTCTCTCTCTCTCCCTTTCACATTCGAGAGAGAGAGAGGAGCAATATATTCTGTTTGAAAAGAGTCGGAAGGGAGAAAAAGAAGATGAAACCAACTCTGGCAGATTAAAGGAAAATGCGTAAATGCAAATCCTAACAAGTTAGCAAACTGCTTAAAGTTGTTGGATCTTCATTTCCTCGTAATATGGGAAATTTTGAGAGAAGTCCTCCCCGTCCCCACAACTTTTTACTCGTTTCGTGTGTAAGCGAGGTTTTCACTTTTGCTAAGAAAATGCTACATTTTCTGTTTTGAATGCGCTCTCACATGAATGCCGTCTACACTATATGCCTTCACATTTTCCCATCTATTTGATCCTTTCGTTGTGTTGAATTGAGCTGCGAAAGAGATAGATTTGGGTCGCAATATCCTGTTACTCTATTTACTCTGCCACATAGAAATACTAATGCCACTGTCATCATCACCGTCTCCTCTCAACCACCATCCATCTACATAGCATTATGCTTGAAAGAAGAAGTGTGTGTATGCCTGTCTGCATTGTATGTGTGAGTTTGCATGCATAAAGAAGGGAGAACTTCCTCTCTTGCCACACACACACACACAAAATGAAACTGGGTTATGCCTCTGTCGGAGAGAAAAAGGAGAAGAGAAGAAAAAAAATCTTTTGTAACTCAACAGTCTCGTTTTACCATACTTGCTCATATGCATACTTGTACATTCTTCACTCCTTTCTATGATATATGCGGATGCATAACCTTGTCTCTCTCCCTTTCATTCCTTGGAACACGCTCCCTCAATGAAATGAAATAGCTGAAGTGATGGTAAAAGTTATGATGATGACAAGTATAAAAACCGAGGTTACATTGTGTTACTACATTCAGAAAGTGGAGTAAGGAAATAGAAAGGAGGCGATGTGGGGAATGAGGAATTTTTTTGAGAATCGCATAAGGGGAGCTAGAAGCAGAAAGAGATCCTTTCATCAGTTTACAAAACCCACGCATCAACATAGAGAAAAGCCGACAAGAGCAAAAAAAGAAGAGTCCCTTCATTCTCCGGTTCCCAAGATAGCTCTCTCTTGTGTTGAGAATTGGATGTGGTGCATAAAACTAAATTCAATCTAAGGATTTGAATATTATAACAACCTTGTCACATTTAGTTAAAATACTCATAACTTTATGCACACATTTTATTCGCATCGCTGCAAACTAATGCAATCATGTACACATTTGTTGGGAGTATAAAAATATTTTTTGCATTATGCAATCCAAGCATCCAATGCAAATTAAATTGAGACAAGTGAGATGTCTGCATACATTTTCATCAAATATTTGAATTGAACGAACATGAGAATCATTTTTTTCTCGATTTTTTCGCATATCTATGCTCAGAAATGAAAATGAAATGTGTATTTCAGAGAAAGAGTGTTGCTTGCTCTTGCTACACGTTGATAGTACAAGTTGGAAGTCATCATCAGATAAGATCTCATTTCCGCTTTCTCTGTTGCACGCGCTTTCTCACCGGTTTCGTAGGCTGCCAATTCGATTGCGCGCTTCAACTGTGTGAGTTTTTGCTGGCACACACGCCTCCTCATATTCTTGTCGTCAGAAACTTGTGTACTCACAAGTTTGAATGAAGCACACAAAAACTCGTTGCGTGCATCTACCATATTTGGGATTTTGATCAAGCTTTTCTCATAAAAAACGTTTCGCTTGGAGGGAAGACATAAGGAACACACTTTTCCTGATGAATGTACGTTTCTTCAAGGAAATATTAAAGTTGAGGTAAACACGAGTCGTCTTGAAAAGAAATGCGAACTGATGGAAGAAAGATAAGGAGCGAAGCTCTGGGAAAGCTGAGCAGAAATGGTTCGTATTTGAGCAGTGGTTTCATATGTGTGCACATTACAATTATCAGATCGTTCCTCATGACTTATTTCCCTGCGTAGAAAAGTCTTCTCTAAATGCCACAGTATTTTCCTCTCCCACAAAAAATATTCGTTTGCCATTTTACTTTCTTTCGCTGGAGGACAAGGTTTATTCATGTCAAGCATGAAATTATTATTCCACCTGAAAATCCAAATTTTGTAACATATGCGATCTCGGAGGCTATTTAGACATATGCTCGCATTATGTAATCTGAATGGGGCGCATATCCTTTTCTCATTTCAAATGTGATTGTGGGAGGGAAAGCGATATTGAGTTATTAAAAGGCTTCAGATGAGAGAGGAGCAGGATTCACGAAGAACATGTGAAAATTGGAATTTACTTGGAAATCATTTTCATGTAATTCAAGCAATGGATTTTCATTTCCCATCCGTAGGCGAATTATCGGGTTAACCGTACAAACCGTACTGTACTTATTACAAATTACAGCATCCCTACTTATGGAAAGTCGCTTATTTTTTTCTCGAAATTTTGACCTACAAAAAAATATTCGTTGGAGAAAGTAGAAGCAATCTAGGGTTTCCCTTAAGAATCTAATTTTGATCCCCAAAAAATCGCTTATTCCAGATCGAAGCTCTTGTAACTTGGATCCAAATTACGGGGATGAGAACGATTTCATCTTTAATACTCAGTTTCACAATGGCTTCATCCCAGAGCGTCTTCAAAAACTGGGAGGCTTAAAGGAAATCAGATTATTTACTCGTCTCTCCCATTATTGCTCCTTTTCCCATCTTTTGGCTTCAAGTTAGTGGTCAACTTTTTTTAAACCCATGTAACCTATCTAATATTTTCTCCGCGTGCATTTTCTATACACACGAAGATTGCTCTTTACCGCTCAATTCCCAATCCCACCCGGCTTAAATAAAACTTTCATCCGCTTTCCCTCTCTCTCTCTCTCTCTCTCTCTTGTTTCCCCTTCCGACCCAGTTAGATTATTGGGGAAGGATAGGCATTAGAGATATTATTGGGGTGATAAGATGAGAGAACATGCTAAGGCTGCCTCTCCTTTTTCTGAGGAAAGAATGTCTCATTTTTTGAGTGGTGGACTTTTTGTATCTTCCGCCGCCGCAAGATATGGTTAGTAGCTTTCAATCACATCCTTTTTACCTCGATGAGCAGAAGCTTCATAGCAAAAATCTAGGCCAAAGGATATTGAAGTTTGAGGAAAAGTCAGATCTCAGCAAAGAAAAAAAGAAGTATAAAATAGAAGAAGGCACAAAACGAAGATGGTTTTTTAGTAAAAAAAACTCTCACTTACCTCCGACTCGACGAAATGCTGCAGTGGAATCTGTCGTAGACAGTGAAGCATAGTTGAAGGAGGTTTCGTTGGACATTTCACTTTATCCGCGAATCGCTTAGCCAAGTCCCGGCCATTTGACAGACCTGAAACTAGAGGGGACAGGGCTGAGCCTGACATCAAAATCACTCTGTGAAATAGTAGGCCTGAAGACATTTAAGTGGTAGTTAGTGGTGGGGTTGGGAAAGTTCGTGTTCCGTTTCACATTCACAGCAACACACACACACACACAGACAGAGAGACACACAAAATGTTAGAGTCCAGTCGAGAAGGGTTATTTTCAGCGTGGTCGAATCCCAGAATGAACAATTGGTGAAGGCGAGAAAGAAGGACAGCGGGTGTGATACGTTGAAAGGAGAGAAAGTGTTGCGGGAGATGTGTTGATTCAGCAATAGTTCAGTAATAGTTCAGAGGATAAGACGAGGAATCACCAGAGGAAGGATGGATTTTTTACAGAATAAAGAATTTTCGGAAGGAATCAACAAGATTTTTTTTGTTCAGTCGATGGATTTTTTAAGGAGAAAAAGGCCACGTATAAGTTTATAACGTCATTATTTGGTTGGGTCCCAGTTCGAATATATGATCGCCAGATGTGTGTGTGCGAGAGCGAGCATATTCATCCATCCATTCAGAATTAGAAAAAGGATATATTTTTCCGTTTCAAGGAGAACATGTTTCCCGTTCCGTCCGTGATGGCAGAGTGCGAAGGTAGATGAAAAAGAGTGGAGGAAGGAAGGGCAGCGTGTCAAAGTACATGAAAAAAGAGAAAATGAAAATCCCATTTTAGATTTTTTCCTTCAACACATATTACTTGTAACTTACTCAACAAAAATTTCATAGTGTATATGTATACATGTTTAAAACTGGTATATAATATAGATGAAATTTTCTCTCTCTATTTTTTCCATCAACCTACACTCCTTGAAGCTTTTCTTGTGTTTGAAAGCCTCAAGAAACTGCCTTTATCATCATAATCGTACTTGTGCAATAAGAGCGTATTGTGGAGGAGCACTTTCTGTCATCAACATTATCATCATAACGTACATTACATAATGTACATATCTTACATCCATTACTCGAGTCAGCATTAACATTAACCCGACGACCACCATCCTGCCCATCCCATCCCATGCACATGATGGACTACTTTCTTGCTCCCTTCTCTCGATTCAATTTCCCCTCTCAAACATTCCTCTCTCTCTCTCTTCCCCTTTTTCTTGGTCTGAAAACCACGCATCTGCCAACCCACTTTCCCTTCAGAGAAAGTGGAGCATTCTGGGATTTCGTAGGATGGATAACAAGAAGCACTTGTACACTTTTGTTCGGAGAACGTCCATCAAGAGAAGCGCAAGCAACCGTGACATATGCCCACATATTCTCTACCGTTATTTACTTTATTATTTCCCAGTTAAAAAATATGTACCAACTTTCTCATCCATTTTACTCAATCTTTTTCTTTGCACAACAAAGTTTCCCATTTGCTGTATTTACAAGTTGCAATCTCTGAACTTGTTATCGTCTTTCATTTTTCTTTGCTGTTGCACAGATTTTTGTCGGAAGTGCATAAAACATCTCTTCTCTTTTAGCAGAAAGCGCATGAACAAACAAAAGTATAATCATCACAATGCTTGGGGTACTCTGTCCTGAAAGACCCTTGCAAAGATTTAAATTTTGTTGCCTTTGGGATGCATTAAAAAGCAGAGAGTTTGTTGGGTTTCGTTGCGAAACGAATCATCGTCGGTGTAACTTCATTTGCAGTGAGCGTATTTGCAGAATTCACAGTGAGCAACATTAAAAGGAGAATTTACTCGCGCCTCCTAATGAGTCAGAGGACCTACAGCAATGCAGAGTGGAAGAATACACGAGATACACTTATTATTATTTTGAATACAAGGCGTAAACATGCATTTATGCTTGTAGGGTTGTGCTACGACCTTATACCTAAATACAGGCAGACGATATATATACGCGTGTAGAGGCATGTTCATCTTCTTTTGTATATTATAGAAGGACTGTTGTAATTATAAGCGGAAACACTTGCAAGTATAGACACGAAGAGAAGCGTAGTATTATCCCTTTGTTGAAGATACTTATCCTTACTTTGTATAGCGCACTCCCACTACAAAATATTTAATGATTAGAGAAAATGCGCTTTTCACAACTCAACAAAGACCAACACGCTCTCTTATAATGCTTTTCTCCACATAAAACTCGTCCATATCATCGAGCAAAACCAAACTGTAAATTGAAGGAAGGAGATGATGAGGCTTTTCGAGAGGGAGAGAGAGAGTAAAGAATGGTTTTGGAAAGTATTTAATGTGTGCTGAGGGGAATTATATTGTTCATATCTTTCACCAACTTTCTCCGCTCCGCGAACCCAGGCAATCTCAATATAAACGATGTTCACGAGGGTAGTAATGTTGACTATAATGTCATGTTGAAGATACAGCTTGACTAAACAGCGTCAACAGTTTGCATCGAGAAGAGAGGACTCGTCAGAGTGTGCATTATTACTTTGCATGCGAGAGTGTAGCAGGTTTTAAACTCGCGCATTAGTTGTGCTTGTGTGGCTTCATGTCAAGAAGGTGGAGAAGAAAAGTAAATGCTTTCGTATTTCTGGTATATGAAAAGCGCCTCTCTGTATAATGCCTTCCAGCCAATATAATACGAGCAAAAAAATGATCCCGCACTGGAGTAGTAATATTGTACGGACGGGAAAAGTGGTTGTTATCGTTAGAAAAGGAAATTACACTGCTCGTTACGACATCTCACTGATTATGCTGACTCTGACGATTAGATACACATGTAAGATATTACTCTCTCCTACATAGCTACTTTCTCTCTCTCACTTTCTCCATGTACTCTTTGGTGGTATAGCGGTAATAAACTCTTGCCCATATAAATTATTGCGGATATAATACAGAAATGTAAAGTAATAATAGATTGGTTGGTAGTATCATGCGTAACGTTTTATGGGTGTAGGAGTTTTCCTTTTTTTACTGCATTACATACACCCTTTTCTTTAGTGTTGCGCTGATACGTCCATAATTTATCAGAAAACACCTACACACCCGCCGATCCTATAAGATTTACAATGTATTACTAAAGACTGTAATTTTCGGTTCAAGTTGAACATGAAAGGTCTTCACATATATGTGAACATGTGCATGAACTACATATGCACACGCATATTAGATGTAAGTCAGGACGGGAAAAGGAGGAGAAAGTAAAAAAATAAGGATGATGATGTAACATGTACCAACAACGCTGGTAAAAAGCTTTGCGCGAATCGAGCTCTGGAGGGATTTAACACAACACGATGCAATGGTTTTATGCGAGCTAGAGTGTGTTGTCGGCAAAAAGTAGATGCTTTTTTTACAGCAGCCATGTGTGCCGAAATCACAATATCACTAACGATCCGTATATGTGTAGCCAACTGCTTGCATGCAATGTACACTTGTAACTTATAAAGCTTTCCGTGAGTGTATGACTACTCTCTGTCTGGGGAAAGTTTTCTCTCTACTTTCATCCTAGATCAAAGTTATATGCAGTGATTGCATCCTGAATTTCAGTAACTTTCACTGACAAGAGTGAGAGAGAGAGACCAACGCTTTGGAGTGAGGAAAGGAGGGTTTAGGTTTATATCTCGTTGAACGTATGTGCAGCCGACAATAGGACCTCAAGGTTTTAACTCGTTTCGTGGTGTAATGTAATGCATGCATGCATCATGTGTGTGTCGGAATGTACATAAGTTGATGTGAAATTCCATCGTTGCAACATACGTTCGTGAAAGGAGGGAAGGGAACAAGGCTGGCCAGTGAGTGGAATTACGTATGAGGATGAGAGGCATCATCATCATCGCAGTTGTAATGTAAAACACAACAGAATGGCGACCATGAGAGCCATCAAGAGAAACGCCACTAATGTTCTGTTTGTGCCTTGTGGAGAAACAGAGCGAGAAAATCGTGCACTCGATGTGTCTTTTCTCCTTCTCTTTTTGTGCATACGGAAAATTTTCAACCTGATTTTGAATTCTGGAGGAAAGAGAAAATTTCTTCGTGCAGCTTGCGGTTAGCTTCAGCCACTGCAAAAAATATATGCAGGCTATGATTTTACGTGTGTTTTGTAATTTTCTATGAGTTTTATAACGAAAAAAAAGTTGTTTGAAGTGAATCTGTTGCAGGCAGACATGCATGCTCGGTGACCATTCTGCATGAACAGACGGACAGGTCAGAAGCTTCTTGTGCTTTTCAAATGCATCTCATAAATTCCTGTGAGAAAGTTTGGTGAGAGCATGTTGTGATGCGACTCAAGCTGACAGACTAACGGCTGAAGTCACATATAATATTCCGTTTTCAAGTTTTTATCTCATGTTTGTATTACATTTGCTCCTCCAAACAGAGCTTTTGCCATTCGCGATTGTAACATTCAACGGACTCTACTCCCGTGTGCACTTTTCGATCATATTCAGTCTCCCTTTTTGTTTTCTTTCGAGAGGGAATGAGACGAACCTCTGTTTTTGCTTGATGCTCCTTCTTTTGAAGGGAATTCTGTGTGAGATGAGCTACTACAATCGACATGGAGAACGAGGACGATATATATGAAGCTGCTGTGACGGATGGAAAGAAGGAATTTGAAGCAAGTTCCACTTGTGTCTAATCGAAAGTACAGCAGAGCAGAAATAAAAGCATGTAGGCGCACGCATTCTCTCGCTACAAGTTGCCAAAGTCTTGCCATACTTGTCCTTTTTTACGGCTCCACCAGATAGATGGGTCGGATGATGAATCTATTCTCTCTCTTGTGCAACCTTTGAAGAAAACGTTTTATTTAGACTTTGAGAATTTCCACATTGCTTTACGCAAGCTTTTATGCTCGAGGCACGATATAGGCTAAGGGTATATTCCTCATGTACGTGTATGTCATGTGGGAGAGGGAAATGCTCCTTCTCTCTACTTTCCCTTCTCTCTCCAGCAAGGCATCCAATTTTGGGGTAAACAGACCAGAAGAATTGTGCCATGCTTAGATAGGCACGTTCATTCGTATCAAAGGTACACACACTGTGAGCAACCGGGGCAGGATGTGTTCCACCGCATCTCTCTCTCTCTCTCTCTCTCTGCCATTTCGAGTGTAGCAAAGACTGTTATACTTTTGCTAAAAACATCACCCGACCAGACCAGACCAGCATCCAATCCGCCATCGTCAATAAGTATATGAACTGTAGCTCTCACAAATATATATCTACTCACCTTAAAAGGGAGCAATAAGCTTGACGGGGAGAAGAGAAAAGGGAATATGAATT
This sequence comes from Heteromurus nitidus, assembly GCA_034687055.1. Lineage (NCBI taxonomy): Eukaryota > Metazoa > Arthropoda > Collembola > Entomobryomorpha > Entomobryidae > Heteromurus > Heteromurus nitidus. Next base: position 10,614 of record JAQFZW010003311.1, read on the forward strand.
TGTAGATGCTGGTCCTCCTAACACGATCCTAACCTTAAGATTTGCGCAGGTAAGTGAGCGACGTATTGAAAGTGAAAGGTTGCCGAGCATCGATGCGCATTGTACGGGGGAATATATATGAGAGAGAGAGGGACGTGTGAATAGCAAATGGGCACATCACATATAAATTGTATCACATAAAGCATTTATTATTATTATGGTACTGCTAAATAGGAAATGGTAAAATGCTCTCCTCTCCACCGAGAAAAGACGCAATGTTATGAGTGAGTGCACATGTCCATAAAGTGGATTTAAATCTCATCAAACCCGATGAGATGAGAAGAGCAGCAGGGAGGAATGTAGACAAAGACGAAGGGAGCAAGGAGAGAGAGAGACGTGATGGCTTCAAATCGTGTTCTAAAGCTTCACAAATACCCTTCCTTCGAAAATGTAAGCAAGCATACCTTCATGATCACACACACAAAAAAGTATTTACCAACGATGGTGTTTGTGTGTGTAGAGCGAGAGGTGCATCTGTGTGGATATGTCCTTATCAAAGGCTACAATAAATACAACTCTTTATTTGCATATTGCATCCAAAGGGTTTTCTCCACACTTTCCCCAAGCCGCAACGGTTCGTATAAGAAGGAAAAAAAGTTGAAATGTTTTTACATCCTTACTGATTTCGAGGCTTTTCCTGTTTATTGTGTACATGCATCCAAGAGAACGGGTTTGAAGAGGGGGAAATAAAATGGAAACCCTGGTTTAAGTTTTATTGATAGTGTTTCTCACTTTCCAGTTGGAATAAAGAGGATGCTATGCTGCTCTGATGTGGTGATGCAGTAGTACTGCTGCTGTAGCTCAACGTGAGTAAAAAAATCGACTACTACAACTCTTGGTTGAGGTAACGACAATGTGCACTGGTGGAGAAAAAGTAGGCTCGAGTTTATCACTCACTTTGAATGTCACAGAAAATGACGGGATGTTTAAAAGGATTTTCCACGTGGATTGGAATACGTGCCAAAAAGAAGGTTGCTAGAAAAGAGAGGAGAGAGAGAGAGATCTAAAACACGTCCAAAGCAGACACAACAACAAAGGGAAGAGAGGTGATGGAGAAATCTGGTCATTTATATGCTCGCGTGTGTTCGCTTGAGGAAGTGTGAATGCACATTTGTATTTCACATAAATAAGGTGCTTGTCTCTCAGGACATAATAACTCACGACGACGATTACGAATACGTCTCCATCCTGCTGCTTTTCTCGTTCCGTGATTTCACTTTTTCCGAGAAGCTCGCACTGTCTTTCGTTGGAGTCGGACAGGTACGTAAGACAACTCTACCAGATGCAATATTTCACTCGCGAATTTATGCATGTAGTTGATCGTGTAATCATTCTTTGGAAGAAGGAGGAAAAGGAATGCAAAATTGGGATTGTGGCATCAGCTGATTTTTGTTCCTCCTTCTTAAAATAGAACACTTTTACAGTTGTTAATTTGCTAATATGAAGCTTGGAGAAAAATGCTTAAAAATTAAAGCATTAGCGAGACTAAAAAGCTCTCAACTTTTTTCGCAGAGGCGTGCTTATATAACGCCTTACATGAAGTATTATTTGGCTACTCCTTTCAAAAATACGCAAACTAAGGAATATGGCGATTATTTGAGAAACTCCCACACATACACATGAATGAGTATTCAAGTGTAGGTGTAAGTAGAGAAAATCCCACGTCTTCCTGTTTGTGTTGGTAAGTAACTTGCTTCGTGTACAAACACACACACACACACGTCACTGGAGTATTATGCACTTTCCCATTCAATCTTGCAACCCGAGGCATTATTCTGCTTTTGCATTCATTGACGACGAGAAAGCAGAGGAATATATGCATTCATTCGAATGACTCACTCAATTGCCCATGTCAAATTCCCATAGGCATTATTTGAGAAAGGTAATGGGGGTGAAACAATGAGAGATGCGTCATTTGGGAAGGCTTTTATGAAGTAACGTATATAATCACACTCACACAATCAAAGTGTAAAATGATTCAATGCCAAGTCAATACGCATTTAGGATAATTTTTTTTATATTTTTGGGTTAATGTTGTTGAAAGAACAATAATGACGAAGGGATGCTCGATTGCAACATTACATTATTTGCCGGGTTAAAGTATACATAAAAGTGGAGCACCCACGCAGGGTATACTTTTGTGAGAACTTGTTTTTTGTTTGAGGAATGTAATCAAAGGACTTACTTCAAATATTCATTGATTACTTTTAGATCATGGATGGATCATGTTTACACCTAGTTTTCTAGTGGCATGTTTTCGTCACCGGGAATGAAATGCGATCTCCACTTCACACTCTCCGCTGCTGCCCTTTTCAAATGACTCGTTTCATTTGAGACGACAATCCGAGACGAATCATCGTTTACCATTTCTTCAACTAAAAATAGATGTCGACGAAAGGTTGTTACGTATCTTCCCTAGAGCCATACATAGGCTATCTTTCTTCGCATTGACTAATCACACACTCGTCGACATTCAGCCAATAATAAGTTTAGAGAAGAAAGGAGTTGGGCTGAGATTTCTCTCAGATATCGAGAAATGCCTTTTCTCCTTCTGTGAAAGCATTTCACACGGGCAGGATGCAAATGTTCAAAAATAAGGTAAAAAGAGAAGGGAGCATAATGCATTTTTTCGTGTACAACACATGCCAGTATTCCTGCAGATTGATAATAGGGAGAGGGAAAAGAGAACGTTTCCCCTTTTACACATTGTGCTCGCGCAGGAGCTTGAATACGGAG
>JAQFZW010003312.1:0-13387 GCA_034687055.1 Heteromurus nitidus
CACTCGCACAGTTGACAACAATAATTAAAACACATGTTTTGGTTTTGTGTAAAAGAATCTGAATGTTTTCAACGTTCGTCGACGTTTTGAACTATTTCATATTTATCAGTTGCCAATTTAATTATTTAACATTTAATTAAACTTTTGAGGAGCATGCTTTCGTAATCAATTCCAAAACATGTTCGTGTGCGTAAATCGTTAAAGGTGTTAGTCTTTGATAATTACTAGAGTCCAAGGTGGAGGGGCGAGGAGGGAAAAGTAATTAGTGTTTTGATTATTAACAATGAACAATTGACAATAACTTCATTTTAGTTAGTCGTTTCAAATGGGTTAAACTGTCAACAAATATATAAGTCGTTCGTTTTGAAGTGGAAGACAAGACATAAGGACTCGTATGTCGGGCACTTGCACTTGTCGGGCAATTTTAACGGGTGACGGGGAAAAAGGAGGTCAGCAGGGGTCGGAGATGCAGTTCGTGCCGTCAGCCGTGGAATGATGAATGAGTTTTATTCATCATTATTGTAGCCTTCCACCTTCGCTTTCGCTGCCCAACGTCGGCAGTCAACAATTGATGACTGGTCACTGACTGGTAGGAGGGTCCTCAATGTTATCCTCAATTTCTGAATCAAGTAGGACCCTGTAAGAATGAAGTAAGTAGACATGCTTACTCATCCATCTAATCCTGCTCCCTCATCAGTGTCATCTATGGTTGCGATATCCTTAAATACTGAAGAATCTACGTCTAATACTGGAAATCAGGTTCAGATTGCCAGCAGTGGTCCCGAAATAGTTCATCAGACTGCGAGGTAAGTCTGTTAAGTCTCACAAACACCATCACACCTCCATACACACACGACATAATTATAAGTGCGTGATGTTAAAAATTTTGTTGGCTTTGTTATTTGTAGGAAGAAAGCACGGAAAACAAATCCAGGGATTTTGGAGAGTCCACGTAAACTTGCATTAGAGGACATCAGCACCTGCGAGATAATTGTAGATGGTCCTGCTAAAAATGGGAAAAGAAAGCGCAGTAGGAAACAAACTATTGACACTTTATCTGAACAGTTAGAGTCCAACGTAAAGCCGGAACCTGTGAAAAAGCTTAAGGCTCAGCGAAAAAAACATGCAGTGATTGTGTCTTGCTCTACTACTACTACTACTAGCTCTAGCTTACAGTCCACGGTTAGCAAATTTGAGAACGGTTACGCGTTCAAAAACAGTGACGAGGTGTTTGCGAATTCCAGTGTTTCTCCCTTGAGCACAGAAACTATTAGCTCACCTTCAACAGACAATTATTTACAAGATGTGAGCACTTTTCAAAGGGACTTAGCCAACACTAATATAACTTTTACAAATTTTCCCGACTTGTCTAGGAATATCACTGCTATCGGACCTTCTCAAGTCGTCATTGCAGTTGACACAATACACGAACCTGGGAAAGAGGAAGATTGCACAGAAAGAAGTGGCGACGTACATAATTCCAACTGGAACTGGAATAATAGGAAAAATATTTCACACTATTCAACTACACCTTATTATCTTCCTTTGAAGAGTGTGTACAGTTCTGGAGAACCGTTTACAAGAGTTTTAAAGTTTTCTCAGCTCGAAGAGTATACAGAGGGGAAGCAAGAAAACAATCATGTAGCAGGGTTTAGATTTACGGGCTCGCGCTATGAGAAACCAATGCCGTTAGCGTCCCCTTCGTCTGAAAATGATTTAACTGTAAACAAGGACGGATATTTTCGCAGTGATTTTGTAATCAAGCATCCTTTGTTGGAATTTCATTCCAGAAAACTTGTGTCATTGAAGTTCATCGTCTTAAAACGTAAGGGTCTTTCAAACATGCGGATGTATTATACGAACTTGCAGTTGTTGCAACATTCGTGGGTACTATTAACTAATTTTTCTTATGTTTACTCATTTTATAGGAATTATTATCAACAGCAGACTTGCATTCGCAATACTAAAGGCTAAGATTGTGCAATTACGTCGATCCGCAGACTTGAAAAACATAGAGATATATGTGGATGAGACAGGAATTCCGGAGGTAGCGTCTGATGTAAATGCAATGAGCCATCAGAACAGTCATCCTGTAATACAGACATCTTCGGGACTTGTGCCAGTGATAAGAACTTCTAATAACGTGTTTCAGGCTCAACACACCCAACAGCATAATCAATACCGTTATGTAGTTCATGAAACTCTTCAATTACAAGAGAACAGCGCGGTTACTAATTCAGGATATTACACTTTAGGTACTACTGCTAATGCAGGCTTATCTTCACCTGGCATTGGTGGAGAATACTTTCAAACAGATTTCAGAAGTGAAAATCCTGCACAAACACAGCTTGTCATCATTAATGATGGTCAATCATCCGATTTCTTACCACATTCTCAAGCTTATTCGGAACAGTTATCTGTGGAGCAACGCAACCACCACCAAGCGCAACTAACGTTTCAGGTGCCTGCTCAGTCTCATCACTTTCATCAGTCAGCACAACCTCATCACAACTTCAGTGAGCAACAACAACAATTTTACCGAATTCCGCAGCAACAGCAAACAGTACAAGTACAACACACACCGGTATCGCAACCTGTTCAGGAACAACAAGAAGAGACGGTCCTTGGTCACATTTTATTGGATCCTTCACAATTGGGGCCAGGACCAAATTTTCAATTTATTATTGATGCGTCAGTGCCTGTCAATGTAGGAGGTAGTCCTGTTAAATCCATCACAGTACCTGTTGAACAGCTACAGTTACAACAACATCAAATCCCCCAGTCCAGTTACGTTGCCCCTTCACTGCCCAGTACCCAGCAAATTTTTATTCGACAGGATAGTAATTTCCAGCAACAACAACAGATTCTTCATAGCAATACGATTCAAACTGCACAGTACAGTAGTACAACTCAAAATCAAGTAAGATCGATTACCTCGATACCGCATTCTGAACATGAGCCCCTTGTGCGTTTTAATCAACAGCAACCCCGACCAGTGGGTATTCCTCAAGCTTCTGTGAGCTACCAGCCACAACAACTTCCAGAGCCTGTAGACCCGACTCGAGTGTATTTGCCACCTCAACAGCAAATTTATTCTCCAGCACATGTCCCCGCATCGTCCCCCTCTAAATCTTCAAAGCCAAAAGGGACAAAGGCAAAGAGACCCAAAAACAACAACTTTAATCCTCAGAACGAACCAAGAAGTAATATCTTGCAGGCAGCTCCTATTTTCCAATCAAAGCCGTCAGAACGTCAGCCTCTTCATAAGCTTCATCAATCAGTTCGATCTGTAATACAATCAACCCCTGGAGGAGGAGTTTCTGGACCCGTTCCTGGATCAAATGCTAGAATTCCTGCAACACATTTCACAACAGCGTCCTTGTCATCTCCTTCAGCCCCAGGAACACATGTAACATCCACAGGTGGTACTGTCTATGTGGCGGCAAAGTCACAAACCCAATCCGCGAACTCAGCCCATGCACTGACTCCAAATTCCAGTATTTCAACAAATAACAGTTCTAGGACAATTACTGTTGTTTCCAACTCCCTCACTCCAACTGCAACAACCTCTCTCCCTGAACCGGTTATTGAACCTCCCGTTCGAAAACCGGGTTTTGTCGCAGTCTGTACGCATTGCGGCACGTGTAGTCAGGATGTTTCCAAGTGCTCCAGATGCAAGAGAAAGTTTCCTGAAGACGTAAAATTAGTAAAGGACAGTGGTTGGACTGTGGATAAACATAAAGCAGCTGTGGCTGTGGTTCAGGTGGTACAACAGCAGACCAAGAAACCACCTGCACCAGGTCCGGTGGTACCTCCACCCAGTGATAATAAAACTCTGAACTCTAAGCAAAACGAGAAGCTTGTAGTGACTACAACTCCACTTCAGACGAAAGTTGCAAAGAAAATCATTGTTGTCAACAAGCCAGCGATTCTAAACAATTGTGTCAATAGCAAAGCAGTGGGTATTGGTGCTGGTACGTTACAAATCCAGATCCAGCAGGATGGTGGGAGCGCAGTGACGTTTGTAACGAGTGCCAGTGGTAACACAACTAAACCTGTAGCTAAGAAGCGCGCACCTCCTAAAAGGAAGCAGCAAGAGTGCATCACCTTATCCTCTGACGAGGAAGAGGCTGAACCCAAAATTTCAAAGATAGACGTAACTGCAACGAGTTCCAATCAGTCAGTCAGCAACACGGATAGCGCGATGGGGAATACGTCTTCTGGCGCAGGTAAAGACAAAGTGGTGGCAGCTCCAGAGGAAAAAAGGCCCAGTGCAAAAAAAATAACTATTAATCTAAGCCTCGAGGAAGGGGCTGAGACGTCCAAAGCAACACTGCTTGATAATGAGCCGCCGGAAAAAGGTGAATGAATAACTATTTAAGACTATTACCATTGTTTATATTTTCATTGTCATTAAAGATGCCACTAACATTTTTAATTGATATGTTTATTTGCAGTTTTAGCCAGAATTGAAGAATTGGTAAAAACTCCAGGCGGCAAGCGTCCCTTTGCAATGGTTGAATGTAGATCAATCCGTGTCGGCTCATACAAGTTTTCACAGACCGATATTCAGTGCAAAATTCCGGTTACCTTTACCGAATTTGGAATGAAGTTCACCATCCCTTATTCAAGTATAGGTAAGAAACTCAACTAAAATTACTTGTGACTTCGCAGATTACTACACACAACTTTCTTGATTCGTTACGGAATTCTGAACTACGTTTTTTGTTTATTTCAGGCCACAGGAATGTGCAGATCTGCATTCCAGCCAATGCGATTTTGAGCTTCAAAGTGTGTTTTAATAAAAAACTGCCTGTGTTTTTTATTATAACTGGTCCGAAGTATGCCACCTGGGTTAGAGAACACTTAGGTTTAGATGGGAGCCCATCATTGGAAGCTAGCAATTACTATTGTCCTACTAACGGTTGCCCGAGCCAAAAGTCAATCGTAATTTTGGCGGATGCTATAGGGGAAGCGGATATAGGCTTAATCAGATCCATGTTCAAAAACGATTTGACGGAAATAGAGTTCGCAGAGGCAAACGATATTTTAATGAAGATAACCACAAAAGCATACAAGAATAGTATCGATTATAATAGTCCCAGCAGATCTCCAACTAATGTTAAGTCCACAGCTGGCGAAAAATCTACTCCTACTACATCTAAAAGCGGTACTTCAAGAGGAAATTCCTCAGTAGTTACTCCAAGTACAAGCACACGTTCGAATGATAAAGAGAGCAAAATGTCTGAAGGTTCCCAGGATGTTGCGGCGTCCCAAGTTACTGTTAGTAGCACAAGTACCAGTAATGCAGAACACGACGGGTGAGGAACATAGATTCAAATTTAAACCTAATAAACCTGCTTTTCAGTTTTTTGATATATTAGTCATGAACTTCTGCTTATGAATTCGTGTTACTTTTTGAATTTGTAGACCTATTGTGCTGTACGAGGGTCGCAACAACATTAAAGTACCGATATGCGCTAAGGATCTGCGCTGTTTAGGATATGCGGAGTTCTTGAATGACCAAATCATTGACTTTTGGCTTGCTGTGATTCAAACTGAAATTCTGAGCGAGAAGGACAAAGGACGAACATTTGTCTTTGATAGCTTTTTCTACAGCAAACTAACGGAAAAAGTAAAAAAGCGTACAGCAGAGGAGTCTGCACTGTCTGCTGGGGAAAGACGGCATGCAAGAGTCAAAAAACGAACCAAAAACGTCGACATATTTGATAAGGATTTTCTAATCATACCCATTAATGAAAAGTACGTATTCGGCTAATATTTCACATCAAATCCTAAACAAAACAACAAATGTGTTAAACCCTTTGATTTGAATTATTGATATCTAAATTTAAATTGTAATTTTTGTTACAGCTATCACTGGTACATCGCCATTATATGTTTCCCAGGCCTTCAGGGATACTGCGATTTCGAGACGTTGGAAGCCTTGCCAAATTATAACCCAAAACGATTGAAGATATCCGTGAAACCAACCAGTTCTGGAAGTTCAGTTGCCAAGAAGCCTATTGTTTCGGCCCAACCTAAAAGTGGATCAACTGCTTCTTACAGCGATAGGGATGAGGCACCGGAAGATCCAGAGGAAATGGAAGACAGTAAGACCACGTCAATTCTATGCATCTTTTTATAACACCAACAACTGCGTTACTAAATTCTTTTTGTGTTCCACTGTTTCATTTACTAAAGGCGAGGGATCGGCTGAAGAATCTTTCACAAGTCAGACTAAATGTCAATCACCAATCAACAAGACTGATGATTCCACGACCAAAACCGTTTCAATTGGAGCAAAGAGGAAGATTGATTCTACCCAACGTGTGAAGCACCCTTGTATACTGGTATTTGACTCATTGGCCGGTGACGCTCGCGGGCGAGTTTATTCTACTCTTAGGGAATACCTGAAAATTGAGTACAAGGTAAGCCTTCTTTGCAAATGCTATTGGCAAGGCATGAGGATGAGAGCGAAACATTTCAAAGAACTTTTTGTTTTTCCTTGTCACAGACGAAGAAGAATGTAGACCGCACATTTGATAAACTTTCTATGCCAGGCTTTATGCCGAAGGTTCCCCAGCAGCCGAACTTCAGTGATTGTGGCATCTACATGTTACAGTACGTTGAGAGTTTCTTCTCTCATCCAATCCCAAACTTCGAAACGAAGGAAATCAGTCTCAAAACTTGGTTTGATACAGCAACAGCAGTGAACAAGCGACAGGAAATTTTTAATTTTATTTTGAAAAAAGTGGAGGAAAGGAGTCCCAATAATCTTTCAAGAATTCCTCACGTTAATTTTGAACCCAATGACGATGATCCTGATGGGTCACTTGAAGATGGGGACGATGATGACGACTCGGATTACCTTTTCGAGGCGGTGAAGGTCAAAAGAAAAAAATCGGAGGATCACAATTATGCGAAAGGTGTTATTGTCGTAAATTCAAGCACAAATGTTGATGCTGACGAGCCCGGTTGCTCGACGCCAGTAATAACGTCTGTTTCATCCATGGCAAGCACAAGCAGTAAGAAATGACATGATTCTCAGTTACCTATTCATTGCTAACATTAATGTTTTCCTTTTACTCGACTTATTTGCTAATTTCGCTAATGTAATGCATGCAAATGGACCGTGGAGAAATGGACACGATAGTAGTTGTAAAAATTAAAGATTTGTAGCAGCCTGTGCGTGGAGATGTGACACGACTTGACGATAGGTTAAGTAAAGTAGTAGCACCTCGCCACACCCCATCGCAGTCTGGAGGTGGAGGAATTCCTGAAACTATTTGGATAATCCATAGTGATAGATATGGAATTGATCTTGTGGTCTTTGAAATAGAACATGATAAGATTTTTTTATGATGATTAGGTCGGTGTAAGCTTGATGTAAGTTATGCATTTGATGGAAGTTATTGATACAGCGTACCTATGTATATAATGAACTATACTTGTATTAGAGCAACTCGAGTAAAAACGTATAGTTGGAGTGAGCTGCGGAAATAAAGTATTTTACGAAACAAAGAGGAGGATCGAGTTTCGAGATAAGTATTCTTTTCGCACTGGTTTGTTTCGTGATCAATATGAAAATGTGGGATTGGGTAACGCGAGTGTTTGGTCAACCATTGTCACCCCTTCAAATACTCCGTCGAAGTCAAAGGGCGCTGAACAAAGCCATTCGCAAAATTGACAGAGAGCGACTTAATTTGGAAAGACAAGAGCAAAAGCTAATCGTCGAAATCAAGAAAGTTGCCCAAAAAAATCAACCTGTGAGCTTACCTGTGATTGAGTGATACGACAAATAAGTCTTAAAAGTCTATTTTACATCTTTGCTAAAGCATAGAAGTTTATAGGATGTAGTACGCATAATGGCTAACGATTTGGTCCGAACAAGGGGACATATCCGCAAACTCATGAAAATGAAAGCAAATTTACAAGGGATATCGCTCCAAATGACAACTTTGGAATCACAACGTAGCATCACTCAAGCAGTTTACAATGCCACAATGGTACTTCGTGGTATGAACCGGTAGGTGACGGAGTTAGCAAAAGTAAAACTGACAAATTAGTTACTTGGCGTAAAACTTGAATATTATATTATCTCAGGCAACTGAACATGCCACAGATTCATGCCATTCTTAAGGAATTTGAAAAGCAAACTGGCATTATGGAAATCAAAGAGGAAATGGTGAATGAAACAATCGATGATGTAATGGAGCACGAAGACGACGGAGAGGAAAGGTTCACAATTTTTTTCACTATCGAATTTATGCGCGTACGATTTTGACCTAAAAATCTGACATTCCAGTGAGGATATAGTGACTCAAATTCTTGACGAGCTGGGGCTTCAAATAGACCATCAACTTCCAGAGGCGCCCCAGGATTCCAAGCAAAGTGCGAGAAAGGCAGGGGCTAATACACTCACTGTACAGGAACAGGATCAGTGTCCTACTAATCCTGTAGACGACGAACTACTTGCAAGACTGGAAAGATTGAGAAAGGAATAAGACAAACAAACAAGAGTAGCTTATCGTTCATGTGATTTCAAGATTAAAAATCATTTGCAAATTTTGTTTAAACATTGGCGTTAATTTATTATTATTAGAAACAATTTATTTATTCTCCCAGTAACACATTACATTCTAAATAAGCTGATTAGGGATTTGGAAGAGGAAATCCGTATTTGGCCAAAACTTTTTTCTCGGAAACATTTAAATGCGAGCAGAACTGAGGATAATAGATTTGAGTACTGAACCCCGTGATGAGCTCCTTCATGTAAGCCTCCAGATCCAAGTTGTACAATGGATCGTTGATAACATCTTGATCGTCTACATTCAGGCCACTTTCTTCGTCGAAAAATAGATCCTCCGTTATACATCCGGCCAAACGACCGGACGGGGAATTTTCTTTGTTGTCTTCATTTGTATCTGACTCGCTATCTTCATCATCTCCGCTTTCTAGCTCATCGGTATGTTCCAAAGCGCTGTATCCCAGTTCCGTAACGAGTAGCTTGAAAATTTTAACTAAAAGCGGAACTTCAGTCCACTGCTCCTGCTGTTTTTTACTTCGCGTGACGATTCCCCCAGAGGACGAAATGAGATCCCCTTTCACCTGAATATTAGCTAGTCGTTGATCGTTCATGTTAACTCCGTGCAAGAGTAATTTGCTGAGAGCCATGTAGCTTACTTTCCGATCGAACTGTCCATAAAACACGGGCTGCCTTGATACCCACTCCGTCATGACGAAATGTAAGGCAGACTGGCCAGTGGGTCCAGGCACAGAGTCGAGGAAATTTAACGCCGCATCCATCTGAGTGTTGAAAAGGTGCGCATACACCATGGTTAAACTTTGAATAACGCTCAAGGTATCCGCTGAGCTTAATTTACTCAAAACGGCTCGTAGAAGTAATTCAAGTTGATCTCCAAGTCTGTCGCCAGTTTTGCAAATGAGGGCTGTAATCAATTTTCCTACGAGCGTCGCCGAAAATTCAGAAGTGTGTGGGTCCAACAGTCGACACACCACTTCAACGATGTGGCTTAATCCTGAACGTCCATTGGCGTCCCTGTACTCGTAAACCTGTCCAGGTAAAATGGAGACATACGCACGAAGGCATTCTCCACCATTTTGCAGCACGGTATGATCATCAGAAATGATGATACAACCAATCACAGCAGGGAAGGCGTCATTCATTAGTATAGGGTTAAACGGTGCAGTGGAAGCCCGAAGAATCACAGTGAGTAAATCCAGTCCAACCCCTTGCGGGCCACCTTTTATAAACAATGCAATGCATTCATATTAGATCGATCTGAATTACGTGAATAGTAAGCAGCAATAACGTATCGATTGATTTCCGCAAGCCTTCACTTACTCATATTTTCATTTCTATTGTTCAAAACGGAGACAATGGTCGGCGTGAATCGTTCTTGAACCTCCGTAACACACTTGGGATTCTCGCAAAGCGTTTTGATAATATCCTCAATAATGGGACAGACCACAGGATCAGCATTGAATCGCACAAAACAGGCAATGGACAAAGTTGTCAGTTTTGTTCCGGCTAGAGCGGTTAGGTGCTCGTTCAGGTGCAGGATAGACTCCAGGCATTCCAAAGCTAGTGCCAGCATTTCCACGGAACTTCCTGTCGTTCCAAATGTAACAAGGCAATCGATTCCATTTGGCAGCACTTGGAGAAGTACCTTTTTAATGTGTTCATTTTCTTTCGAATGTGTGACGAAATTTGAGATAGCCTTGATAGCTAAAATCTTCAATATAACGCTTTTATCAGGTTGAAGGCACTCGGCAGACCCACGAACAAAATTTTCAGCAAGTTCTGGTTGGATCATATTACAAAATATACTTCCTAATACAAGACATCTTCCAACTAGAAGAACATCTCTCGATGAGAGACCAGGAATTACAACATTCTGGACAAAGCCATGAATATCAAAACAGTCTCCGGACAAACTCAGTGATGACGGTCGACTAACTCTTGGGCCAAGTGAGGACACAGCAAACAGGCAAGCTTCTTGAAGTCTCCAGTCATTACTTGTACTCAAGTGTTTATTCACAGCTTGGCCAAGGGCTGCCATACTTTCCTGCTCGAACTCGTCACACACCAAGGTCAGTAAATCTAGGGCGCATGTTCTTAAAGTATATGCTACGCTGTCCTCATCTTCATCCGTTATAAAAATTGACGGACTGGAGTTCCACGTATCCACCCTCTCCTGTGGAACTTGCATGTAAAATATGGTGTAGTAAATCAAATCTGGGAGAGTGCTCTGAAGCATGTTCTTCGAAACGCCAGGAGTTTCCACGAGGGTTTGTACCAGCTCAAAAATGGCATAAATAACACCTTCAATTCCACATGACTCCCCATCCGAATCCACATCTACGTCGTCATCTTCAGCCCCCAAGTATATCTCACTGAATTGCTGTGTGCTTGATGTAAGGATATTCCACGCTGGTTGAAGCAAATGTGCCAAGTACTGGGTCATTTTCTTTTGAAAGTGACGAATCAGGATGGAAATGCTTTTAACTACGTCCTTTTTTAAAACGTACAGAGGATTTGCTGAAGTATCTGATAGCACAGCGACGAACGCATTCATATAATCAGATAAGACAGGGTCAAGAAGTTGTGATGCCAGCTGCTTATTTCCTTGTGAAAGATTTGCGATCATTCGCACACAAGTTCTAAGGAAATTTAAAACATTTAAATGATGTATTATTCCATTAAACCTTTACAAAAGATTAGTATCTTATTAGCTCTCGCTACCTGAATATCTGAGCCGCCCTCGCCCTCGTATACATGGAATAGCGGTCTCCTTCCCGAATTATACGACACATTTCTGGGAGAATTTGTGGTGCAAAATGAATCATGTGCTCATCACTAAATTCTTTTGCGAATTCAGTCATCACTCTCATAGCTCCTTGTACTCCCTTTCCAAGTACAAATTAGTGAAAGTATTAATTTCTCAATGAAGCACTTTTATATAAATGTATTGTCGTCAACTATGTACCTCTTCCAGTTGAAGCAATTTCATGAGGGTATCAAACAGCGCTGGCCATTGTTCAGGCCAATCCCAATGAGCAATAGCGGAAATAATTGACGCCACAGAATTCCGTATTTTACTTTCATTATATGTCAACCCGACAGGGGCCATGTCTCGGAGAGAAACTTTCACCTGCTCGCTGGGTTCAGGTGGCATAAACCTGTGATGAAATACATAAGTAAGTTAAACACAATTAGTCACAACTGTTCTGAAGTGTTCTTATGACATTCATCAATGTAGGAACCTTGATGGGTTTTGCAATAACGCACTTTTCTCCAATGGATGTCCAATGGTTGTCCACATATTGTCGAAGGACAACACTAGCAAGCTGTCTCAAAGGGGGTGACAACGCTCCTTCCCCAGTTGCGAGTACGATTTCCATAAGGTACAAAGGGTACTGCTCCGTAACCTCCAACGCTTTCAAACGTTCCTCTGCGGCTTTTCGAACTCCTGCGTCTGGGGATAAGCTACCGTGTAGCGACTCCACAAGGGCGTCCTTCACAGACGATGCCATTTTGATACCAACCTCCCACTTCCTAAACTATTGACTATGACTAAAGTAAACAAGGTAAACTCTCCGACCGGGCCGGTGCAAGATAAAAGTTTTGTGCCGTTGGGCAATCAGCTAATTATCGCAGTTCAGTTGTGTTAAAATACGTGCAGATTTCTTTTTCAAGTGCACCGGTACCGGTGACCACGACCACCACTGACTGAGTCAAATACGAACACGTTGAAGGCGATTAGATAAAAGTTGTCCACTTGACACCTTTAGTGGAACAACACCTATTTCCTCAAAACCACAAAATTGCATCCAGTTCACATTCTCCCATCATCACACTCCATAAAAGATGTGCAATCATGTCATTACCACTTCTTCGTTTGAATCCCACTTGCGATTGTGATCACACTCGCCTTCGCTTGGGGCATGTTTGGAAAATGGTCTGAATAAAGAAATCCATATCCATACCTTCACCTAATATATGCAATTCATAATTTCCAATTCTACATTTGGGTCGGGTGAATCTGAAGAAACTAAATACACATGTTTGTAGCCCTTGACATGGGGAGTCGAATGGTACCACTCCCGTCCACGGAAGACTACCCCCCGGGGGGGGGGCCAAAATGTGACCCAAATGTAGAACCGTACCAATAATTTTATTGGCATGTCTCAGATATGAAGACGGAGCTGGCAGA
Organism: Heteromurus nitidus; assembly: GCA_034687055.1. Classification (NCBI taxonomy): domain Eukaryota; kingdom Metazoa; phylum Arthropoda; class Collembola; order Entomobryomorpha; family Entomobryidae; genus Heteromurus; species Heteromurus nitidus. The sequence goes on from JAQFZW010003312.1 coordinate 12,741, forward strand.
ATTATGTCTCCAGCTCAGAGACAAAGTTAAGACATAATATGCTTGCATGTGGCTTGTGAAGCCAGATTTGTTCTGGACTTGATCTTGAGCTTAGCTCACTCCTCTTTTACATATGAATAAATTCTAGCCTTGTTTCGCGTATATGACAAAGACCTCACACACGTGTAGCAGCACATTGGCATCATTTCCTGCTCATTGGAAATCATAAAAACCTAAGCCAAATACTCTACACATATTCTCGTATTTTTGTAGTTGGGTGTTTTTGGCATTGTAATTTTAAGTTAAAAATAAACCTGACAAACAGGACTTTAATGGAAACTTGCGCGTGTTTGACACCATTTAGTTTGTCAAAAGCTGAAATATCAAACAATGTGACGGTTCAAACTATAAAAAACACATTTTTGACATTTAACCCCATTTAGAAGGTGAAATTCAAAAATCCATTTATACATGGTGATATATCTCATTGAGACGCTTCAAATGATATATCACATGCCCTATGTTGTCATCTGAAAAAGTATGGTGACGGTTACAAAGTGACCGTTAGAGTTGACCAATTTTGGCCATTAAAACTTGACCTGTCTTTTGATCTCTAGTATCGAATGGCGAAAAGAGATTTTGAAAAAGTTGAACGGTGTAGCTGTTAT
>JAQFZW010003313.1:0-13385 GCA_034687055.1 Heteromurus nitidus
TGCTCTTCCGATCTAAACTTACCTTGGCTAAGCAAAACTGACTAATCAGCTCTTCGATGGGTTGCGAGTCATCGACAGTGATGTGTTGGAAGCCTCCAGCTGCCCCAGTCACAGTGCTCTCTACAACTACTGTAATCACTGGCATCTTGTTTGCATTAAAATGTTTGCATACGTTGACTAGTCAAAAAAATCCCTTTTGGTTTATCACTCTAGGGGACTTCTGTACTATTCAGGAGGAATAAAATAGACATATGTAATTATAATCAACAAAGTGAACGCACTATATCACATGCAAGGCCGAAGCTAGATCTTAATCCTGCGGAACCACCTGGTTTCACTTTATTCATTTGCTTCAGGAAGTCTCTCTCTCTCTCCTCTGATATGCTACCGATGTATTGTAAACTAACTTAATTTAATACGGAAACAACTAATAAGTTTCAATCAATAAAATATCAACCACTATATTCTATGAAGAAGGTATAAAAATGTATTTCAACGGATTAAACACTGTAAGTTTTTACTAGGAGAAATCCTCAACGTGAGTTGATATTTACTTAAGCTTAAGAAGTTGTATGTAGATACACGCTTGACTCTCTGCAACCTGCACATTTGATCATGTTCTACATTCTTTACTTTGACTGCGCTAGGGAGATCATGATCTTGAATGCTTTCGCGTTTGAAATTTAACTTTTAACTTGTGGGTTCTACATAAAAACCAAGTATAAAAATTAACTTTACGAGTATTCTACAGGCATATAATAGGACAGATCTCAACGCAGTCAACAATCAATCAAACTCATCCTGAAATCAGTGGCAATATAATATAACAACATATAAATTTGATGAAATGACGATGCGATGATAGCACGTGTCATGCTAAATAGATACTTCCATGCTTGGGATTGACAGCCAAAAAGCTTAGGCATTTGCCATATGCTCACTCCTAGGCTGCGTCGGAGAATGACTAAAAAGACCTATTCTGCATTATTTGCCCATTAGAACTTCAGGAATGTTTAACTTCTTTTTTAGCTCTGAACAATAAAAACTTCTTCCTTTCCTGTGTATGCATATGGAAAGGGATATTGCTGATTTTGTGCATTCCACAATAAACTGCAATCTGAATCACACAGAGTTCATTAAATTTTAAGTAATGAAATGATATGCAGTTAACTACGAGAACAACTCAGCATAATATATTTCTTTAGGGAATATGAGTGTTATGAAATTTCTACTGTGTTCATTCTGCAATAGTTTTAGTTAGTTTTAGACGACGCTATATTATGTTTTGTGGGAGTGAATTGAAAATGACTCTTACGTATATACATAACATGACTGTCTAATAGTTTTTTACTTGCGGGATAATAAAAAACATGAAAAACACGAGATTGCCTGCATGCAAGTATGAAAGTCGATTCACTAACATGCAATGCTATTGTGTAGTTTGTTGAATAATCTAAATCTAGTAATAAAAATCATGTTTCAACTTTAATATCTACATTCTAGAGAGTAAAAGCGAGTTATGTTATGTATTAAACTTGAGTCCAGTCCATGCTCGCCAGCTCACTAACAACCGATAAAATGTACTCTGGTAATGTGACTGACAACGACAAGCATACTATTATAGTTGGGCTGGATCGCCTCACATATTAATTGTGAAGAATCGATCCAAAAAAAACAATTGCAAATCAAATAAAAGAAAAATGCTATGCATATAAACCTGCCTTGTGCCTGTCAAACATAATTTCTTTTTCAACAACTATAATCGAATTTTGTCAGAAACCCTTAAATTGTGTACACAGTAGTCCATTTAGGTAATGTCCACTGATTGACGATGCAGCTATTGAGCTTTGTGATGATACGTTGGACTTGGACTGCATATGCGACAGCGACGTTTTCATGCGTGGTTTGGAATTTGGAGACCAGGCAAAAACATGTGCTTGGATCCATCACTTGCATTTCATAAGAGCAACAAAGACTGGCTGGCTTTAAAACATTTTTGAAGAATGCAAAATATATCGGAATGCTGAACATTTTCTAAATCAGGCCAGCAAAAGGGAACTAATGTGCAGTTTTCTTGCAAACGTTTGCCTTTTCCAGAAATTAGCATAAAAGAAAGGGAATAGAAATAGTTGAAATGTTATAAAATTTGCAAATACCTCCACACCTTCCAGTTGAAATCAATCCCCTATCTAACCGCCACTTGCTAATATACAACGTTTTGCATTTGCATGTAATGTCGTAGCACTAGCACAATTCAGTTCAGATGACTTTAACGAACGAGTAATATTTTACAACACCAAAACATGGAACAAGGCAAACTAAACTATTCAATTGTTTTCGTGGTTGATCACACACTAAATATGAAACTGGTGAAACCGAACTTAAATATGCAACGAATATGTCTAATCGCTGCACAGGCTGAATATACTTCCAGGACGATTAAAAACACCGAGCTTCCTCATGAATCGCAGACATTGATCAGACTAGACTTGAAGTAAAATCGTGTATGCCGAATTTTTTCCCCATTTTGCTCTCTGATTGACTGATTGATTCCGAATATTATCACATAAACAATACTTATTTACTTCCACTACACACGTACAGCTAAATTATATGGCACACTGACAACCAAAAAAATAAGGCAAGTTGTCTGCAATTCTCGATTGGATTTGGTTCGCTGATGTGCCTGCACACATACCTGGACTCCTGGACAGGCACAAGCATAATACGTGCCACCGTAACCGTACCTCAGAACTCAAAGAAAAAAGGCTTATGAAGTCAGCTGCATTGGCTCAACTGGAGAATAAAAAAAACATGCGAACCAAGAACCATGCAGCCTGTTGATCCGTTCAAATACTCATGTAGTTTTGGTACTGCTCCCATGTAAAAACAATACAGGGACGAACGCCACAAAAGTTCACTGAAGCGAGCGGTATTCCATTCCTTCGCTCTTGTTTTTTAATAAAAATGATAGTAATCAATTTTTACCTGCTACATTCTCTCTTATACTTCCAGCATTATTTTTGCAATTTCTTTTATAGTATTGCTAATAATTGCATTAAAGGTTTCAAGTCGAATGAAGAGTCATATACAGACGCATGAGGGTACAAGGATGGGAAACGTACATGCATCGAAACTGACAGAAACTTATACAAGTCACGCAAGTATTTCTGCAAACAAAATCCATGTACTTGAAAAGTAAGAAGTGTATGGAAATGAAAACTCCTTTTAATAAGACATTGGAGACTTTGTATTACAACTAGTGGTCATCTATAACATTAAACGCTATTAGGCGTTACATAGAAATAATTTTATTACTATTGACCGATTACGTTTGGAGACAATACTCCATACATAGCCGGATGAGTGAGTGCATTTGGATCTTCTGCAAAAAAATGCTAGCGTAGTATGTCTGCCTTCGAGAATTAGGATTAGGAATTCTGAAAGTTATACCAAGTTTATGCAAAAATACCTATAGGCTAGTTATTACTCGCTACACTGACGATGTAAGGAACTTTGCTAATCTTACGCGAAATATGGCCTTCTTCGTCAAGTTCTTCCTCAATAACTAACATATGCAGTACTAAACAAATTCTAACTCGCAGTACTTCGACAAATGATGAATTTTGAAGTTTAATTTTGCAGAATGTATCGCTAACAATGTTCAGCAGTTTCTTCAAGTTGTTTAGCTTTATGTGCAGAATTGCAAATAAAATATTGCTTACATGGCCTTGTCCATACCTAACATAACATCACTTTCACTTGTGCTTGCAACGAATTTACAATCCTACATACTACTGGAATGTATTTATCTGGTAAATCTTTAAATCGTCGTATAAGCTACTTATGACAAGGGTAATTTGGGCACATGTGCATTCTTAGAGGGAGAGACACACACATTCGTATAAGGACGTTAATAAGTTCTAATTGAATTGGTCTAACTTACTGACACGTCAAAAGGGACAACAGCTCACGGTTTGAACGAAAATGTATTTCCATAAGTAGATCGCATCTGTGTATCAAGAACGAATGTGAATGATTCTATTGCCGATGATGATCATTATGAGCACTTCAACTTGACTTTCTATGCAAATCTAGATACTAGGGTTTACACACATTGTCTCCAATTTCAAATGAGATGGGCACTGTCAAAACTTGAAAACCTCTGAGTTCAAAGTTCAAATGAATCGAAGGTGGACTTTTTAATCAGCACATATTTGGTTGATAATGCTGGTTTACCTGTTAGTCAGTCGACATCTACAAGAACGATTTGGAATAATTTGGATGTTCTCTTTATTTAAAAAAAGCTCGTGTAAAAGATGACACCAACACAACCTACACTCAGGGCTATCACACGCCCATATTTCAATAAATAACCTCACCTCAGGTAATAGTTAATGCTGACAAATTCTTAAATCCATTCCGTCTCCTTTAGATTTGCTCATTCGAATTCGAAACTGATCCAATCGGGAAATGTTATTCATTGTAAATAGTGAATTACGGCAATTTTAAGATGGTGTCCGTTACACGTTCGTGTTAATATGTTTCACATTCTTTTGACAATCACAAAAACAGAATGCTAAGCAGTAATATTCCCAAACCTCTCACTACTGTTATTCCAATGTGAATAAACTACGTACACTGATGATCATGTCATTGCTCTGGGAGTAAATAGAATAAAGAATGTACCATGCAAGAAACCGTTAGCGCACAATATTATGTGAAATTTTACGAACGCATTGTATTCGTTTGCTGCGAGTGTTATGTGTGTGCTATTGCGTCAATTGCGTGATGTACTTAAACTATAGGCAATGAAGACGGTACATGCATATACCTAAATCTATACTCATAATATATTTTATATGCTATAATTTGTTACTAAATATTGTGACAATCGCACATTACTAAATCGCCTTCAAGGTCACTCTAATTAGGACAGTTAAAGCTCTTGCATGAGGAGTAAATAGACATAAATCAATCGATATAGATCCATGTCACTGTTGTAGGTTAACTTATCCACACCATGACCATGAACCCATTTCGAAGATTTTCAAAATTTGTATGCATATCTGGTACATGCACTGATGCTGCAATCCATCACAATATGTCAAGTAGAATCAGGAAGAATAGTTCAGATTCGAGCTTGGAAAATCAAAATTTCGTTATGGTAACAAAAAACCATTTTTCGCATGGCCGTGAGATGTGTAGCAAGAATTATAAGGATTTATAAGGCACTGAAGTATTGTATTGTATTATATACGTGCTTTACGTTCGTCGTTACTGAAGTTGAACATTTGTCGAAAATGATCATACCGGCCTCAACTCTGCCAATTCAATTAAACACATTTTTTAATTCATTCGATCGCAGAAAACGACACTGTGAATATTGGAAGATAATTCTTGAATGCAGTTTGTCCATTTTCTGTTAATTACTAATTAACAAAAACTGTCTTTAATTTTAATAGAGACTCGATCACCAGATCCAAGGCACTAGGGATTTACGTGGAACCCAAAAACCATGGATAGTAAAAATCGTCTTCCTGGAAACTGCAGTGAATAGCATACACAACTAAATACTTAACTACAGCCTATAACCAACATTAGCTTAACTTCGATTTTCTCCTGGCAGGAATTGCAAGTTCCAATGTATAATAATAATATGCGTTGCATGTCTGCACTTTTATTCGATGTGAAGCGACTGTGAGGAACTTGAAAACGCATCCCAGCAAGAAGAGTATAATCAGTCCCATCCATTGTGTAAATCTTCAAGCACAAAACCAAGCTTGTGCTTCAGTTCTCACTACACCTTTGAGATGGCACGTGAGTACATGTCTTTGTCGCTGTATGTGGAGTCAATTCTACACATGGACACTTATCCGAATGCGCAACTACCTTTTGGAATGTTATACTAGAAAAAAGTAATAGATAGAGATAGAATAATTGCCACTTTAATTAATCAGTGCATGGGTTCTTCGAATTGCTGTAACTGTCCTAATCATCTATAATCTTTCTATCTGGTCCAACGAAACAAAAGATTTGAACGGTAATTTAATTTGTTTCCCCCACATTGTAAACCAAATGGAACTTCGCTACACCTATACTTCAGTCGAACAAACACGGAGTAAAATTCTCACGTGGAGGAATATCATATCATGTAATAGGCATTAATAAAGATTCCGCTTGTATCCCTCATCTGAAATTATGTCCTACGAAACAAATTAGTGTAAATAGTTAGAAGTGAATAGTACGAAAGGATAGAGTACACATTAGTAATGCTGAAATGAGATTGAAATGGAGCTCCATCAGATCGGTGATACTGTGAAATATTTAATTATAAAATAATAAATATCACGACTTAGATCACTGCGTCTTATCTATTCTTCTCTAGAGAATGTGAACAAGCTCTGATGTTTTTTTTTGCATTCGATGGTTTTATAATACATTTGGTTTCGCTTGTTGGTCATTCGAGAAATTAATGTGTAATGTTTTACGGACTGACAACAACTGTGAGTCAGTAGTATTAGTATCAAGGAAATTAGTAAACGACATCGACTAAGTTGTAACGTTGTAAGTCAACGTACATGCTGCAGACAATTTAATGTATATGTAAAAGCCAGGAATACACGTGTGGAGTTCTGTATAGCTTTTAGCTTCAACACGTCTCGCGTACTAGATACTGCCAACAGAGTTTGATTCTACGTAACAGATCAACGAGTACATGATTGAGTGACACTCACAAGGCAGCTTAATAAGTATATGCAGCGCCATAAATGCGTATGTGTATCTACGTTATCACTTTTAGTGGGCGAAACGGAACCTCAGTGTCTCACAATCACTGAGCAAATGCTTGAATAGATATAATGGACGTATCAAAGATGAAAATGCATTAAAGTAATAAAAAACACACATCTACGACATTTCTGCTGTTGACGATGCATAATAAATTGCCGTGGATATTGGCCCACGTTCTAATAAACAAAATTTAGAAGAAAAAATCAGTTACGTAATCAGATTTTAATTGGAAATAAATCCTCATACGTGTTTGTCCCGACTTTAAGTTAATTTTAGAACCTGCCCACAAAAACAATAATTTGTCTCAAGAAATACCTTTAATTTTCAGCCGCCTAATTCGCCAAGTCATGTTTTCGAGTCTGCCGAACGAAAGTGATAAAAGAGTGATAACAATATGCATTATTTTGTGCAAGTCTGGAATAATGAGCAGAAAAGGAAGCTAGCATAGTTTATCAGAGAGATATTGTTGCGCAATTATTTACGTGTGCGTTTTGTGGAAGACGTGTTCACATGACATGAAAAGAAGTAGAGAAGAAAAAAACTGCATAAATTGAATGTATACCTACGAAGTCGAGATCCACCATACATACCAACCACCACATCATCTTCATCGTTGGTATTAAGCAAGAAAAATGAGCAAAAATACATTGCTTTTAGTGAGCAGACATTAGGATGATAGGAACACAATTTTAGTAATGATTATAATATTGCATTATAAGCCAACCCATTTCAATTGTCCTTTCTTATTCCTTTCTCGCAGATGAGGTTTCGCTTAACTGTTGATGGGATGGGCAGGGGGAAATGGAGGAATATATACACAGAAAAAAAACATCCAAATATATTCTGTATGCTCTTGCTTTTATATTAGTATCTCTCTGTTGTAATGATTACTGGTTTACGCAGTATGTGATGATGACTGCATTTAAACAAGCAGATATTAGGTAGGTGGTTGATGTGTATCACACGCTTACCTTATGTGTACCGTATCGAGCGAGTAATTTTCAGCTTAGAAAGGTTATATGCATTATATAAGCGAGACTAGTGACTAGATTGATGCCACCATCATCAACATCAACGAAAAAAAGTACGTTTTTTACTAGTTTTGGATAGCTGGATATACATAGCCATTAGCCAGCAAAGATTAGAATAGTCTTTGAGAGGTTGGAGGAAAACGTGTGGAGAGAAGATGATGAAGGACTTACATAAGTTGAGTTCCAATTCCATTTCATGCACAAAAAATTATTTACTCGTCATCATTCACCTGATTAATCTGATACACAGGGGGAAAAACTATGTCTTTCCTGCAATTTTTGAATGTGTTTTTCTCATCGAGTTTTATGTATGATGTTGATATTATTACTTCCATTTCCCCTCCAAAAAAATAACCGATTATGTTTTCTAAAGATAGAGGAACAATTGTTAGCACTTGGTCTATGCATTCGCCATTGCTCTCCGGATTTCACGAGTTTAAGTGGGATTTTTTTTTTCGCACAAGCAGCACCCACTCAACCATTTAGATGTAACTCTTCCACTTGCAACCCAACGTGAATATATAATATAAAACAGCCACAGAAAGAGAAGAGTCAGTTCACTTCGAGAGAAATTTTTATTGGCTCATTTATGCTCATGCTTTTTCCCTGATTCTTTTATTATTCGTTTTAGGAAGGCGGCCACGGTAATCTAGTAACTTCAACTTGACTGTATACTTATACGTCTATATGTATATGTTCTTAGACGAAAAATGCTTACTGTCGAGTGTCGGTGACTGACTATATCCTCTTGCTTTGCATATGGAAAGGTGCATCTGGCCATTTATAGTTAATCCCTTATTCAACGACAAAAGCGAGACGAGTGTTATTTTTTTCAACACAAAAGCAGATTCACACAGTTTCAAATAATTTGCCGATGCAGAGATACTTAAAATTAGAGAAAAATGTTTTTGAGGCATTCCTATGAAATCGGCTATAAAAAACTAGTATCGGAGCATTAGTTTGCTCACGACGACTACGTGTACTTGTTGTCGTTCTGATAATATTCATCTTGATGACATAAGCAAAAAAAGATGTCCAAACAGTGTAAATACAAAAAAATGTAATACTTATCAAATGGATCTGCAAACATGAGTTAAATAACATTTTGAGAATGTATGTATACGTGATTAATATGTGAGAGCTCTGAAATTATTTAACATGTGGCAATAATGCAAGCGTCAAGTTGACAAAATTTATTATTATATTTGAGAGAGAATTTGCAGTGCGCTTACTAGTTTTGATCCTCAGAGTGAGTGTATTATATAGGACGACACGACGATGAGCCATCATATCATCATAATATGAATGACCTTCTTCGATCACCTTCTCTCTCAGCAGAAACAAAAGTGGTTAAAACTGCGTTTCATAACACTCGACTCACGTCAAGAAAAAAGAGGCTACGAGGAAGACGACGATGAACAAAAAAACGAGAGAAGCAATCACAATGTAAGTAGGATTCTCGTATTGTGGCGTTACCGTCCACTTCTGCTCTGACGACTAGATTTGTACGCTTTGGATCAACCAGAGAAATCCAATAATCTATGTTTAATGTTCGTATTCGTATATATACTAACACGAATGCATATTTTGTAACATAAGCTCCCTCCATTGTGCACACTGCACGAGAAAACAAAATGTGTGTACCTGGTCAAATAGTGAATAGTAAGTTTTTATATTATAAAATCTCCTAAAATCGCACTTGACTCCATCATCATCATCATCATTGCCTCTCTTTCTCTTCTATACACAAGCAAGCATTATTTTTGCTTCATTCACATATACCATTTGTTAGCAAAAGTTTCTCTATCAGCACATATCAGCAACAGATCCCATCATGGATTTTATTCTCTAAATGCATAATATTAATATGTAGAGTATGCTCTGTTATATCAGTCTATTTATTATTCCATGTAATATTATTTTATTAGCTAGGTTTCGTGGGGGAGGTGTATTTTGTATGGGTTAGAAACATTATTATCTTCAAGTAAAGGATGAGTTGGCTAACCGAATGAGAATATTATTGTTACGAGGAAGTTCCACAAGTTCCTCTGTGGAGTGATAATGTTTGTTTCACAAATCCTCCTGAATAATCGACAGGAATTTGTTAATTTTTATCTAATCTCTTATATATGATATTGCCCAGAGTGATGGGGTTGAGTACAAGCAACATATTTGTACATACCTGGAGGCAGTGGAAATCAATGGAAGTAGTTTTGTCGCAACTCATTTGCCTAAAATTCTTACGATTATTTAGTTGTGCTAGGATTCATATTCCGTTGCTATTAAACATTGTACGTAAATGGGTTATGTAGATGCATGCATTAGTGAAAGGATTGGATTTTTGTGGATGTGCAGAGTCTAGCAATGACCTGTTGAGACAATTTTGATTTTGAATGCGCCATTATCTCACATATTCATATTTTTATAGGTTTTATCGCAGTTTTGAAGTAAACCATCCGTCACGACACATCCGGAGGCCAATTAGTTCAGTCTGTAAACTGTTATTTTTTCACGACTGTTTCATTGCAAAGGAGTATATCTGTAGTACACGGTGAGCTTGGATGATAATGAAAATGATAAAATAGCGACGATACGATAGCAGAAGTCTAATAATCATTGGGATGCTCACTTGGATATGATTGATATGAATGGCTTTTTGATATTGACTCGGCATAAATAACTTCTTGTTGGACATGGTGTTCCAAACATACAACATGCAAGCAAGCGAACGTACACCGCAGGAAAAATGATTTTTTTCCCTGTGGTGCATAGACGACTATACTCTAAAAGCAATTTCATGCGGTATAACAAGATGTACATATATACTAAAGATGGCTTGCAATAAGCTATTTACATATTACAAGCCTTTTATATTGAAAAAAATACGTAGAGTAGATTACAATTTGTAACAATTTCCGCACACATTTTATTGCATAAATGAGTTCGACATTTTGGTAAAATTGATTAATTTCTCTATTCAAATTCTATTTGTAATTTGCGACAGACAGGTGTGAATCGCCTAATTGCAAGTCTCCTTTCTTTCATATTTGAAAATAGCAATTTTATACGTTGGATATTTATAAAGGGCTTATTCACTTCGAAATCCCAGAATTTCCCATTGAGATCACGCGCTCGTATTATATTGAATTTTGTGCCACATATGAAAATAAATACTGCGGAAATAGCAATTAAAAATTCATCATGTCTTTGCATCGAGTATACTTAGGTATTCCACGCTTTAATATGTTTACAAATCAAGCCTAATTTCGTCATGAAATCTGCTCAATCAAAGCTGCCAATTCTTACTACAACGAAGTAACAATTTTATTCAATAAAATAATATGATGAACTTGTTTTATTACAAGTCCACAGGGCAGTGCGGCTTTATATGATGGCTTCCCTCTGTTCAAGTCGTCGTCGTCGTCACACGAACGAGAAACCCAAGTGGAGCATATATATATTTGTTTCATTGTGTGTTATTAACAGATGAAAAAAAACGGATGGATGGACAAAAAAAGTTTTTAGTGGAGCTAAAAAGGTTTCATGACGACGACGACGAGAGCACGGCCAATGCGGCCATAGATGCATAATAGATGGAAGGACACATTTTGATACAATATATGAAGCGCAGTGAAGTGAATAGACAGACGCTTTCTCAAACACAACGATCACATCACATCAACATCAAACACACACGACGACGTTTCCCATGTATTACTTTTTTCTGAAGAGTGTATTAAGGGAAAAGGCAACAATATTCTAATGTTTTACACAAGAATATAATATAGATACACACAAGATATAAAATATTATTGGAAGAATGGGACGGACACTTGACGGACGGACAAAAGGATATACATTCATAATAATATTCTTTTCCTTGTACATTTTTATATATATTACCTATAGTAAAAGAGCACATTTACGAAAGAGAAAAAAAATGTGGAAGAGAGAGAAGATGTGCAGTCACAACCATAGTTGAAGTTTAACTTTAGTTTTTCGATATATACACCCTATCCAAAATTAGTTCGACGAGATCTCCCAATTTCACACCAATGAGAGAAGATGCTTATGCATATTTTATACATATACATACATAAATATGTGCTGTTGTGCATATGCATATATCTAATATTAATTCAAGTTTTAGGATTAGGAGATACACACACAAAAGTTATTAAGTCGAAAAATAAAGTACAAAAGGGAATCATGAATACCTTTGGAGGATATAGCAAACAATACTACTACATACTCACTACTACTTCTTACTACATATACATAAGTACTTTTATGTGAAGGCGAAAAAAAACTTTCATATGCACATATTACAAATATTACATTACACTCATCCACGATTATCCAAATGTTGAACAGGAGAAGTTGAAGGGACAAATCGACAAATGTACCGTGTGATGATGATCATGACGATGATGACGACGACGATAGTAGTGAGCGTGGTGAATGTGACTAAAGCAAGTTAGCATTATTTTCACAATACTCTTCCATGCTGTAGGGATATCCTTATCCCGTGGTCGAGAGGGAAGCATCATCTCTCTCGTTGCATGTGTGAACTAAAATACGATACAAATTCCGTTTTAACTCTTCCCTCAAAAACGTTCTATTTAATACATATATACTTTTACGCGGTGTTCCCTCCATGTTGCAAACTCGGCATGGCTTAAACATAGTTTTGCATTCCCTATGCTTCCCTTGTCCCATACATTTTATGCTTTCGACAATGTTAAGTTGGTTCACCGCCGTTGCCGTTGCCGTTGCCAAAAAAGGGAGAATATTAGTGTGGATGCGTATTACATTGTATGCTTGCAGCTTGTATTGTGTGGAGCTTCGGTCAAAATTACTCGTTCACACAGATCTTCAGTTGAAACACGAGGTTCGCTGAAGACACAACACTTGTCTCAGTTGTCTCTTTCTCGAGGTGGCTTACGCCGTGCGTTCTTTCTTTCACAAAAAAAGAAAAGATTTTTTTATCATGCAATTTTGGTGTGCTATGGTGGCAAGTATCATCATCATCAGCAACATCATATCTTCAAAGCAGTTCTGTCAAAAAAGTTTCCAAAATTAATACACTTTTTTATCGTGTCATTTATTTGTTGCGGAAAGGAGTAACCTTGCTGAACTTGTGTCGTCATATTTGAATTGTGTAAAAAATACACAATCTTTGTGAACTAATCCTTGATGAGAGAAGAGTTGTCAATTATGTTGAGATCGAAGGACAAGGCACAATAGGGAAAACATAAATATTTAAAATAAAACGTGAAAATATCCAAACAAAATATTTGGTTGGTGTGACAAGACAAGGAGTCGATTGTCTCTTGTGCGATTTGAGAGTATTAAAAATTAAGGTTTTATTAGTGAATGTGTAAAAGTATATCTATTATTCCTTAATTAGTCGTTGTTTTTCCCGTAGTCCTTGATGGGCATTCATTGTTCTGCATATAATGTGCTCTAAATATTTAGATGATTTTTAAGGGATAATAAAATAAATAGAAGTTCGCGAATCGATTTTAAGGCAGATCAGACGAGAGCTCTCTCAGCTCGGTG
>JAQFZW010003314.1:0-13381 GCA_034687055.1 Heteromurus nitidus
AGTGAAATTACTCAGGATGTCAATATTATACCCCTCTTTTTTATAATTCAAGCTTCTCTTGTAACATGTTTTTTATTTATTTATTTATTTAAAGGTACACAACATAGTTGCTTATTTACTATGTTGCTTTTTTCACCCTCTTCTGCTCCTCTCCCATATTTGGTCATTTTTACTTCGTGAAGATAAATATATTTTTGTTTATCATTGTGCTCACTCAACTCGAGTAGTTTAAATAGTAACAGGATTTTTAAAAAACATCTAAATGCAAGGACGATAACCAGCGGTGGTTGGCTACTACCTTTATTGCTAGAGAATATATATTTTTTTAGTAAATCGTTTTTGGATGGATGCACGTTCTTACTCATTTGGAAAGTTTTTTACGAGGACTGGTGCGTAAAAAGTGAGGATATTGATTTAAATTAGCATAGGCATTTATATATTTTGCATTAAAACAATACAATTTTGTGTGTGGAGACATTAATATATTTCACTTCCTATTCATCCCTCACGGGGAAAAAATATGTCATTGTGACCAAGTACAACCTCAACCTCAAGGAGAGAAACATCAAAATGGGCATGGCTTTCGCCGTTGCAACAATGAATGAGACCTTAGCATAAACGTTTTGATTTTTTATTCCTTATAAGAACCCCCAAAAATCTCTATTGAATATAATGTGCGATATGATACAAGAACGCCTTGATGTTTTGGCTGTTTTGCTTCAGCTTTGGGTAATTGGATTTTTGGTACGTTTCGAAAAAAAGTTGACTGGTGATAATTAATGGACTCTCATCCTCAATCCTCATCTTCCTTTCGTTTCTCTTTGAAGAAGATGCATTTTTGTAGAGGTACTGCACACTACAAAATTCTTGAACGATGAACATACGGCAGCAACATCTTGTCCACTTGATCGGGCAGTTGTGAGCCAATACTTCACATTCAGTTTTGCCTTCTTCCCCCCGCTCGGCTCCGCTCAACACATTTTGAAAGTCAAAAGAGAATCTGTAATCATATTTTACCTCTCTCTGAATCACATTTTGTAAAGTAAAAGGTATGCGCGCATTTAGTTGAGCTGGTTGTTGAGCAGCTTGTTACACTTCTCGAAAAGTGCTCGAACTTCTGCTGCTGTTACGGCATGTTATAAGATTATGCACATAATAGCTATAAGAGTGTAATAATATTGACTCGCTTTGATGCATTAAATGTTGGCTTAAGAAGACCTATGTCCTGTGTAAATTACTACGATGATATTATCTCTCTCTCTTTCTCTTTCAAACATCGTCGAGGAGAAAGAGTTTTTGAGAAAAGCAATGGCATCCGCAATGGTCGGTTCCTCTTTGTAATCATTTATTTGAAAAGATAATTTGTTGGATGATGTGAGTATGCCTACTATATGTTCACTGCATAGATTCAGAAGTGTACTTAAAATCCTCCACACACGACATCCTTATAACGCACAATGCAAAGTGAAGAAATCGTATTATGGTATTATATGGCATGGGAAAGTAGCAGTCAGGTTTTGAGAGACGGGCAAGAAAAGTGCAATGTGTCGTATAAAATATTGAAGTGGTGTAAAGTAACGTGGCCAGCAACTTTCCGCTTGAATACTTGTCCTGTTAATGAGTAACGTGGCTACGCTGTACAAGTGAGGATCTCTAAACTTTCGATATTAGCTTCTCTGCTTAATCCCCTTTTTTCCTCAAGTCTTTTCTGATGATGGTGGAGGGTGGTGACTTGGATAAAACTGCAAGAGGAAATCTGTTACTAAAAAGATTTTTTTTCCTTTTGTTTTTGCTCGCATTGCATCTTGCATTTTAAGCTAGTCATGGCAGTATTAAATCACGGTTGTCTTTTTGCATCTAATGCTTTCTTGTACGGTTTTTGTAAGATGCAGCATGAAAGGACACCCTTTCCTTCTGACTGAGAGTTAGAATTTCATCCTAGAATCCAACTGCTCCTGAGTCAATGAGTCACTCCCTTGGTAATGCGGTGTGACAGTCTTTAAGACGTTTAAAATCTTTGACAAAACATTTTAACATTGCCAGGTTTTGTTGTTACATTTCAAAACTTGTGATTATTGTATTTACTCTAGGGATGTCATTTTTTTAGCAACGCATTAACAAGTTAGCTCGCCAACGGAATCATCAAGCACAAGACAAAATAGCCATATTTTTCTTCTCTTCTCTGATCACATAATCTCCTACATTACATTTGTAAAAACTTTTATTGCAAACACACACACACAGCTCGCTTCAATTCATATTTAGCATGATGCTGCGCTCGTTTTTTTAAATGGACCATATTTTGACGTACCAAGGTGCGTTTTTATATGAGCATTAGCAGGAATGACATTGTGCGATGAATCGTAGTTAGTTTTGCCAAGTGCTTTCAAGTCAGTACTTCTACTTATATGAGAGAAGGGACTAATTGTAATTTCATTGTTGTATGCTTAAGATTCTTGAGCAAGATTACCGTGCAAAATGCAAAAATGTTTTTTCCTCACTCCTTTTCCTCTGTAACTTAACAAACATAATATACAAAACCGATTTTTATCTTATTCCCTTGTGCCGGTAGTAAAGGAAAGAGAGAGAGAGAGAAATGTTTCAAAAGAGCTTGTAAAACAAAAACAAATTGTTCACCAGACAGAATGCTCGCCAATGAGTGGGTCTAAGCAGTTTTGTGTCTTGTAAAAAGTGTGTTTCATCAGTACATATACATAAACCACACTTACGATATAATATGCTCTGCTTGAACGCTTGACGAAGGAAGACACAAAAAACGCTTTTCTACATTAGGTCATGAATAAATGTATGAAAACTGTTGATGATAATGTTATGGATGTGGGTTTGACGTGCGGTTCAACAGGTATCTGAAAAAAACGCTACATAAATACACCGAGAGAGAGAGAGAGAAGTATGAATTGTAAAAAAGGGATGATGATGAGGAGGAGGAGGGCTCTGAATGATGATGGGGACGATGATGTGATGTGTGTGCTTCGGTGAGTGAGCGAGCTAAAAAACAGCAGTAAAAAGGGCAGAGACCACCTCTTGTTCATTATATGATAATTAATGCCCTCCATATATTTCATTTAAGCCCATATTTAAAACGCTCTCACATTGATTCTATCCTCCATTTGCAGCTAAGCACATGTGAGCGTCATTGCAACTTTAGGCACGGTAATGTACACATACGCACATAAAACGTGCCCTACCCAATCATCAAATATTCGTTTTAAAAAGACCAAGGATTCATATAGCGCACAATCCGACATTTGAGTTTATGTTTGAACTATCTTGGCTGCTTCAAAGCTCCATGGTGTCATCAAGTAATTGCAAGCTTTGCTGAGTACGCACTCAACAGGAAAAATATGTATTTCGGGGTTTCAACAAGCGACGACAATATACGTGCTGTAGTTTCGCCTTCCTATATTTGAACTAAATAGAATCAGGATAGAGCTTACGGTTATTATGTGATTGACTTTTTACATTTGTCGAAATCGCCAAACGCAAGTTTTGAAAATCACTGACGCGGTTCATCATAAACCTAGTAATAACTGCTATGCAATATGCAAATTATATGTGGATTGAATTAAGCTTTTATAGGCTTTGTTCCAACAAACATTTTTGTAATTTGAACGTCACTTCAAATTGTCGAAACTGAAGGGCTCCAAGTTCGCTCTTGCTTTTTTCGTCAATGCAATGTATGATTTGTTAATCAACAAAAAAATGCAAATTAGTTCCATTCTACGCAAATAGTAATCTTTTCGCAATTTCGTCCGATCAAATTAATAATCATGACTGTCCTCGACTGTCAAAATGTGCAAGTTAGTCCAAGCAAACACAATGCAGTCATTTTTTTCTGTCATTATTTTCACTTTGACAGTTCAAGGCTTGGAGAGAAGAAGAAGCGCATCGTACAAATAAATGCATTCTGTTTGACATGCACTTCGATTCTGACTACACTTTCATTACATATTTCACAGCTTCATCGGTCAATGTGTGTTTCACGGCCTGAAGACCTATTTTGACGTTTGTGTAGCCAAAGGAAGAGTGAAGTGAATGATATGTACGTTCTCATCTTCATTGCTAAATTGGCCTTGGCTAAATTCCACCCTGAGAGTTAGTTAAATTAGCATGGTTTCAAGTATAAATCATGCAAACGGCTTAATCAAAATCACCAGGAATAGACTTATCTGAATGTGAAACGTGGGGTTTACAACGATACTTTGCAGAAAAAATCTAATCTAATCTTTAAGTCGATTTTCAAATTCTTAAAAATCTGGGTTTGAAACTAACATTGAGGATGGATAGAACGTTTTTATAAAAATGACAACAAAATCGTACAGAATAGCTGGTTGAATTGTGTTCGATACGAATATTTCATATAGAAATTGCACCTATTTCACTTGAGGTGGGCTAATTACCTCATGCCCAAAGTGTTTAGATACATATGTCACTTGTGGGATGTGCTCTCCTCGAACATTCGCTCGTAAGCAGTCCGGAGTTATTTTGAAACAAGATGACTTGGTACTGGTACATACATATGTCGTTATTATTACGCGTGACTCAAAATGGTACGAAAAGTATTTAAGGTGTGGCGGTCATTTCATATCTCTATAGGAAGGCATAAAGCACCACCTCTACATCATCAACGACCAAAAGATGAAATGATCGTCTTTGTTTTTGTGAAAAAATACGATTGAATTAGCCAACGAAATAAGAACATCGCGTATTCATATATAGATTGTAGACACTCGAGAAGAATGACTTGAAGAAGGACTGCATAATGTTTATGAGCTTTTCCTTTTCTCTCTCTTGCACTCTCCCTCTGACTTTGAATTCATATCTCTCAGCAGAGTTTTTGCCCTCGCCTCAACTCGCACTCCTCATGATGATGATCGTAAAACCACCACCAACACCATCGTCATTATTATTCTGCCTCTCTGTCCCACGATCTTTCCGAATATCATTATAGGTGTGGATAGTTCATGTGTGTGCTGTGCTTGTACCTTTCTCTGAAAGTGGGCAGAATAAACTGCAATTGAGTTTCTATGGAATAATGACGAATGAACTATCTCTCTCTCTCTCTCTCTCTCTCGATACTTCACACAAAGGTATGACGAGCCGAACCATATATCGCATATAAATATGAATTAGGCAAAAAATCAAAAAATAAAACATCCTTCGCTCTGAAGCATGATGGTCACTTACAGAATACAGACATTGAACTTTTAACCTTGCCCATTTGTTAGGATGGACATTTACAAATGAAAGAAGAGTACTCGCATTAATTCTTTGTAATTATTTACAACAACCAAGGGAATGGTATTGGAATGAGGGAAGCGTTTACAAATTATCAACACATGGCGCACATGGATACCTTCTTTCTGCTCATTTCTACGTACTACTTTGTTTCGAACTGACTTCTTTTGTAGTTTTGCTCTTTAGTGGTAAACAAAGTGGCGGTGCGGTGGAAACATAGAAATCATAAAAACGATTCTAGTCAGGTAGGAAATTCTTAAATACATTCCTCCACCTCGCGTAGGATGTGGTCACAAGGACCTTGAAATCTTGACAAATGATGCCATAGATTCTACACTGTTTCTTGTATGTCTGGGATTTCCCCGTCCCATTCAGGTGTAATTTGTGTAATTCGTCGAAAAGGGAGTACAATCGACCAATATGTTCCTATAGGTCTATTCAATCAAGGCATCGTCATAAGTCATAATGCCTTTGGATTAGGAACAAATGAGTAATGTAAGTAGATTGAGAGACAATATTGGCGATGATGGAGCCCATAAATATCTTTGCAAAGCGTGTGCCTCATGACATGTACCTTAAGACCCTGCATCACTTCCTCTTGTTGACGACGTGACCGAGTATAATATGAAAAATGGATTCTAACAAAATAAATGTTTAATAGATGTGCCTAAGTAGATTCAGTAGATTAATCCTTGTTATTGTGCATATGTGTGGTTGCTGGCTGCGTTACTTAATTCTTCCAAAACTAAATTGTTTCTAAATTTAAGGGTCGTATTGTAGGCAGTATGCCAACTCCCTGTTCTTGCAATAGTATGCATTTATTTAAACTATGTGTCAGCGATTTTTGTGGAGTCACATCTCACATCTTAATGAGCGTCCCTTTTAATGATTAAAACGTTACTGACAACATACTGATGCTTTAATGATAACTGCATCATCACCATCAGCTATCCAAAATGCTACCAGTGGACCACGCAAAAATGTCGAAAGTGGAAAACGCAGTAGTCACGATTTTTCTCACATTGTCAAGTGGAAGATTTTCCCTAACAATTTTGGTTTGTGTGACACAATTTTTTTTGTGCAGCATCAGTTTCACGGATTCTTTGAAAATGTGTCAAATACATGGAATATATTGGTCATTCTTCGTAATAGAGGTTAAACGATTTTCTTCGTCGTCTTAAAATTCACTTCACTTGTGACGAGTGTTTTTGCATAAAATCCTGGCTATACTCTATGTTGATGCTTTTATATGTATCTACCTCTGAATCTTTCAAAAGGGGTCGACTTCGACTTTGATTCAAAAACAATTACATCAAAGAAAAATTTCTCAGCCTAATTGTGAAATGTGTGGAGAAACACTTTAAGCTTTAAAAAACGAAGGACATGGGAGGGAGGGGAAGAGTGGGCAGTGCACCTGTACCACTTGCAAAGATACATATTAGAGTTTTGATCGTGATGGACAGTAGTAAGTAGTGGTGGTCAGTAAGTCATCTCATGTAACAAGCAAACGACAAGGAGATAATGATGAAAGCATGGCATCAGGCAATGTAGTTACGTTTGTACAACACGAGAAAAAAAAAGAACCTTCATCAGCACATACCATCTAGTTATGGAAACTACTTAGACATATTTTTTGTGTTTACTCCTCTCTCACACATATGCAAAATGCACATGTGTACTATTATATCTTTGTGCCAAAGAGCATGACTAGACAAAACAGCGTTCCTTTGAGACATGATTAGAGACGAAATGACGTGAAAATTGCCATGGTGTAGAATTGGAGAGAGACTTGAGTTTTCCCCTCTTCGTATTCAATAGCACACACACAACCACCATCCCCATCACCAATTGAATGCAGCTCTTTCATGGTTGTTTAGTCGTACATTTTCGTCGTTGTTCCTCCTTTTTGTCAATCCCATTTTTGTAGTTTGGTGTGTGGTAGTACCTACACAGAAAACCCCGTATCTCCATCTGCATATTATTATTATTATTATTTAAGCAAATGTTGGAAGGATTTAAAGTGCTCAGTGCACGCACGAAGTGCCCCATCATAAGGAAAAGGCGCACATATAATAAGGTGTGTATGTGTGGAAACATCAAAAAGTTGTCTTTTTGTGCTTGTATATGAAGTCATGTCCGTGTCTTCAAGGCACATCTTATCTTTGTTAGCGCTTACATTCTCTCCTAATGTATAAGCATTGTTGATAAAATTGAAAAGAGAATGAACCTTAATCACATTACAAAGGGTAAATACGCGGATGACGGTGCGGATGAAAAAAAAGAAATACTAGCTTCTATTAATAGGTATATATTTTTTTGTGATGCTGGCTGGTGGTGGTGGTATGGTGTTGTAGATACACTAGATGAGTCTCTAAAATCATGATTGAAGATGGTAGTTACAAACATGACGTGCTTTACTGAAACATTACTTGAAAACGTATGTAATTTTCTCTATATTTTCATAGCCTTCGAACGTTCGAACACCGCTAAAAATTTAAGGTAGTGTTGTGTGTGTGTATGATGATATAGCGGACATATGTGGAGGCGATCGAAGGTGCAGTCGTGCAGCAATGGTAGTGAGTGGTATTATTATTGCCTTCAATCAAAAAAAAACTAGCGGCTTCATGATGAACGCATATTTTTCTGGCTTTTCTTTAACGTGTCCACTGTCGTGAAGATTGAAATAATGCAATCAATTCATTCACTCTGCCCTTTTCTCCTTCAATTTATGATGGGCTCTCGTTCCTTTTAATTTTTTTTCTTCTCTACACACAACTTGTATCTTCTTAAAGGGGGTGCGCTTTACTCAAGATAAAGAGATTCAGCATTGTAATTGCACATTGGGTTGCTACTGCTCACTAAAAAAATGTGTGAATATATGCCAACAATGTGGATGGTATAAATGTGCATAAATCTGCATTAACATGCCCAAATATAAATCACTTCTTACGTTCTAGTAGACTAGCCCATGCAAACAGTTTGTACCTATTAACGTCAACAAATGATACGTTATACGTTCGAGTGGAAATGGAAGATTCATTGGATCAATAATACGACACCCTGGCACTGTTTTTGTGCTGTGTCTGAACGACGACCATAAGGAAAAGCCATAATGGTTTTATGTATGGCAAGAGGGCTGGAAATGTCGTGACATGGTTACAACGACAAGAATTTATTTTTAAAAAATTTGACTCCATTATGGACCAGAGCATAGCCACGCCAGGTAAAATTCTATACAAATATATTTCTTTTCGTGTGTGGACAGTCGGACAGTCGTTACGATGACATTGGACAAAAAAACCGTAGCGCGAGAGGAGAACGTATGCATATTGTAAGATGGGACATATTTGTCATTCTTAAAGAAAAGCTGATTCACCTCAAAAGCCAAGCCTTTCCGGAATCAAAAAATGGTGACTGAAAGATGACGACTGTTTGTGTAGTACCCTCGTCTAAACAGATGTACTGACTTGACACATTGTGGGTGCTTTGTTTCGTGGACAGCTGGCTTTTTTATACATTTCATCATTGACAAAAAATATTGTGATATTGTATGGTCAAAAGATTTAGATCTGTCTGTCTCTCTCTCTAGCTAAAACAGCTCCTTTATTCGGCCACACTGTTATTTACTCACGTTGAAGACTGTTGTTCTCTCCTTTTTAATTCATAAACATTTCTTTTCATGCGTGAATTGTCGCTCTGCTTTGTTTATGAGGCACGCAACAAAACCAGGTTGTACATATATTTATTCTTTAAGTCAAAGCGCAGTCTTCTTTTGAGCGGACATGCTTTTTAAGCGGTGTGGTTCTTTACAGTCATTGCCATACTCGCACTGGTACTGGTGTGGTGTGACTGAAATGTTAGCAACTTCTTTTTGCACATTCCGGGACGACAGCTTATTGCCCTTTTTCTCATCCTCTCTTCGTTCCATCAAATGCGCTCAACTGAACAAGAGATGAAATGAATGCAAATAGTTTAGGACAGTCCAATAATTTATCTTGATAACAACTCTTCGCTGCTGACACTGACTCAATAATGTAAGGCATGAACCAGTCATAATAGCAGTAATGGTTCTGCCATTGTAACAATGTTGAAATATTGCAGAAAGCTCGCAAGAATGGAATGAGCCAAAGACAAAGATTATTCATACATTGTTGAAGCTCATCCCATTGTTCTCTCCTCTCGCTGCAAATATTCCAGTCCATGTTTTTTGTTATGTGTACATTTATATTATGCATGTATTGAAAAGACCACAAGCTACATTCAAATATAGCTGTAGAAAAAGTTTTTTTTATTTTGTTCTTCCATCGCACAGTTCAGAAGAAGAGTAGACCAGGGGGTCGGAAACCGGTGTAAGATGTCTGTGATGTTTTTTATTTCGTAATTTAAAATGGCATGAACTGGTGTAATTTGGCTCATTTGCCTTATGATACTTGTCAATACGAGTTTCATGCTCGTCATTACTTACTTTATCCACAAACATTGTACCCTGTTGTGAGGGTTTACTTTCTTGACGCTCGCCGGATCTCTTTTCACTTCGTCTTCCTTTGCAAAGGATTCCCGTCCGGGATTTTTTTTTTCAATTCAATAATTGGAATTACTAATACTTATGTCATGGCGAAGCAAAGTGCCGTGTTGTGCTTTTATCTCTTACAAATATCCTGTGACATTTGCCGACTAAGACCAATGCTGACAATATCTTACCTTTACATCAGATTATAAATCCAATAACAACAAAGTTAAATCTCCTGTACTCATGGGGAAATGTTCTAGTGCTCTCTTCGACTCTGCGCAACTGACCTCTCACGAAATAAATGTTTGAAAAGTATTGTGGGAATAGGAAACGATCGCTAAAAATGCTTAAGTTAACACACGCATTCATCAAGGGAAAATAATTTGTTTTTAGGGATCTCTTTCAACCTGTCGGAATGTGATCTTACAGAGTGAAAAGACAAGTATCAAAAAAATCAATTAACAATTTTCAGATACTTCTCTCTTGAGATGGGAAGGATATGCTTCGTCTGATGTGTTCATTGTGGTTGTATATACTCTACTCTAGCACGCATCACATTTCTTGTTTCTCATCACAACACGCATAAATATCCTGTTAAACATCCACACAGAGAAAATAGTTTTCCCATTAGTTTATCATTAGAAGAAAAGTTCACGAGTATGTATCTGACCTGGCGTGGCTTGTAACAACAGCTGGAGATAAGTACCGATTAATAAGAATTGACCTACCTATTTTGCAAAATCGTAAAAAATATTTGAAGAAGGAAAAAAATTAGAGAAAAAAGTTGAGCCACGATTTGCCTCGAGGAGAAAGAAAAGTGAGCGCTGTCAGACAACCCTAAATATCACATTAGTTTCCCACAAGAAGAAGTCAAGTTGGACTCTCAACCCGGATGGCAAGTCAAGAACTTTTTGGAATGGGGGGAATGGTTGTTTCAAAAAGTCGTGATTAAATTAGTCATGCAAAAAATGTGAAGAGGTCCTGTTTTTATGCACATTGCTGTGTTTGAACATCATCAGCAAATGCCGGTGATTTGACTGTGTTGCATCATCAACCAAAACCAAACCACAACATCGTAAAAATGATCGCTATAACTATGCAGTCTACTACAAGTTGGACTCATATTTTTCTTTCTAGATACAAACTCGAAAGATATCAACAAAAAAATTGCTCCAGCATATGTAACCAGCATATCCACATCCATCTAGTCATATATGACGAGTCGGCAATTGAAAAATAATTATAACAGTGTATAGGTGCTTTGTATCAGTTACCGATGGGGGGAAAATGATGAAGTTCTACAGAGCCACTTGGTGAAGGAAAAATATTTCTTCACGATTTCACACCAAAACGTGCTTGTAGAACTCTTCGGGTTGATCATTAAAGTCATAATAAAAGCTATCCTTTACACCTTTTACTCTCTCTATCTCTCTCGTATCGAACAAGTTCTGCAAGCATCCCCAAGTTTCACAAATGCACATCCTCACATATTGTGCATAGATGCAAATCGTATTTGCAGATATGCGGTCTTTTTGATATTTATCGTCATAAAGGAATGCACGAAACTTTGTTGTTTTGTACGTTAACATATGTCACCTCGAACAATGTAAATGTCCAGCCAAACAAGGTAAATGAAGGAAACAATTCGACATCACGCTGACAAATGACCTGTCCAAATTTAGATTATTTTATTGAGCAAAAATGAACACGAAAGAAAAGATAAAAAAAATTGTGCTGGGTACAACATCATCGGAGTAATCACATACAGAAGGCAACAAACATTTGCATTTAGAGGTCGCCCAACATCCATAAACAATATTATGGATAATTTATTGCACCTGTCAATATCTCGAAGGTGTTTATAAAAGTGGTAGCTAGTTAATGGGGTAAGAAGTTGCGCGAGTAAAGATGTTATTCCCTAACTTTTTTGTATATGCAATACAGGATTTTTTTCTGTCCTGCGGGTACGACTCTCTGAAGTTGAGGCTGAGACAACGGATATTGTTTATAACGCAAGAAAATCGATAGATTCTAATAATATTTTGTGTTGGGAGAAGTTGTAGGTACGGTATTCTTTCATCTACCATTTACGCAAAAGGCTAATTTATAAATCACATGCGTGGAGAGAGAGAGAAAATCCACCTGTCCACCAGTGTCATTCCCTTATACAATTCCTCTTTGTTTGTGTGAAGGAAGCAAGCAAAAGGAATGAAATTGAATCTGGGAAGGAGAGAGAGAGGATTTCTTCACTGAGCTACGACTTGCACAACCACTGCACATTTGTCTTTGACAAACCTCATTTTCATCAAGAAAGAAGCCAGTTAATTTACTGGCTGTGAGCTGGTCCCACAAATTTCAATATGTCAATTGCAATTATGCTAAAAAGTCCGCAAAGTCGTATATAACGAGGAAGGACTGTTTTTGTAAAAGAAAAGAAAACGAGAGTTTTCGCAGTTGAGTTGCTAGCCTTAATTTCAATTGACATACTGCGGAGAGCTGCAGAAATGAAATGAACCACATCTAACACAAGTGAACGGAGTCTCCACAAGTCACGGTATGTGCAGCCGGCAGCACAACACCATTATCATCTTCATTAGCATCTTTCATTTCCATAATATTCGTAAAGAAGAAGACGAAGAAAAAAAACAATTCAAATTTAGTTTTGAGGAGTGTGCATAAATTTGCTAAACTTACATTAACATTTTGAAGTGCAAGCAAAAAATTAAATAATGTGCAAAGTAGAAACATATTATTCCTCAATGTTCCGCAATCAGTTAAATTATAGAAAAAGAGTTTTTTTCTTCGTCTTCTCATTTTCAATAGCGAGAGTTGGTTGTTTTTGGATGAAATGTTTAAGCCAAAGGTAACACATTAAAAAGAAGAGTGAAGTAAAATACGTAAAAAAATTCTTTGGGATGTCAAGAAGGAAAACCTCTTTGCACGCAAGTTGTTTTGCAGTGACTTTGATCTGTTTGAGAACTCGTCGACAAGAGTTATAACACGGCAACAACTCCAACAGGAGCTATTTAAGAGAGTTGCTATTGCAATAAAGGTCTGTTGTTTATAGCACCTGAACGGCCATAAACTGGAATGTGCATACTTGTAATGGTTATATAATGTTTGATGATACACTGGCTCATCAGACTGCTCGCCGAAACATGATCGGCTATATAACAAGACATTTCAGCAGCACAGATATGCAATTTCGTCTGATTCCGGGATCATCGCGCCATGTTCCAAACGCGTTTCGTTTTTTTCTCTACGTTTATCTTGTACACTAAAACAACCATTACTTTACAATGCACAAGGTATTTTTACCGGACCTCTGCTAATGAAATTGCCGACTATGTCCGTGATTTGGTTTATAAAACGAAACGGACCTAGCTCCTAATAAAAACAAGCTTACCTTGCTTGGAGGCTAGTGTAGGCTGCTGTTGCGCATCTGGAACAGAATTTATGCCCTTTTGCCAGCATGATTTCTAGCTCTTTGCCTGGAAAAGTAGGGATATGGCTGGATTGGTGTCACCCAGTTAATCAGAGATCTTGGATCACCAGTGTGGTTATTTGAACAAGATTACAACAATTTTACATAAGTTCCTTTTTCCACCACAC
>JAQFZW010003315.1:0-13379 GCA_034687055.1 Heteromurus nitidus
TTGAGCAATGCTTACAAAGGGGATAATATAACGAAAATAGTTTCTCCTCTCCCACTGGATCCGATTGACAACTTTGAAAAGTTGGTAGAAGCGGGCTACAAGGTCTACTCCAAAGCGATGTTGAAGAGTACAGGGATATATAGCATGGAGGAAGTTTTGAATGCCTTGCCTTCCGCAAGGATTAGTAAGCCTGGCTTACATTCGTACCATTTCCAATATTATTCACAGGACGGCAGAAATCATTGGCTAAAAATGGCCTCCGAGATATGGTACGTCATGACGCGGGACATGAATCACGAGAAATCTACTCGAAAGGGATATTCAAGGTTTGAATCATTTGTTCTCAACAATTCGCAAATATATCCAAAGTGGAGATCAAAATCAAAATCCAAGAAAGACATAATTGACAACGTAGGCTTCGAGGAATTATTTGAATGCTTGCAAAAAGTGGCCATAATTGTGGAGGCGAAAGAGTTGGAAATGCTAAATCTGAATTACCTCAAACACCGCTCTCGCTTATTCGAAACTCGGTTGTCGTTCGGGAATGATGTTCTAGCTAAAGTCAATGCTGGATACAGGCTGCAGAACTGGATTAATTTGAACGTCATTCGGAGATACGATGTGCTCAAATCATCCGGGATTATGAACTGGATTAATGAATACTTGCGAGTTTCGTGGGGGGCGCAAGGCTTACTCGAGATGAATGCGGGAGATGATCAAGTTACAGCTGCAAACTTGGCTGGGAGTATTCGAGTTGTATTTACTATTTGGCTTGCAGGCATTCTCGCAGCGTTGATTTGCTACGTGTTGGAAATTTGGAACATAGTACAGAAATCATTATTGAAATATTCACGAAAGAGTTTGCTTTCATCCTCTGAAAAACGATATAATACATTTGCTGCTTGGTGCAGAGCGCATTTTTTTGGGTTTTGTAATCATAAATTCAGTCGAAAAGCATTAACGAAAAATCTATCGTCTTGGTAATATTTAGTGCACCAATTAAAATATTAATAAATAAAAAATAATTTTACACGCTCGAATAAAGCAAAACACTTGTGTGTGAGGACTGAGAAAGTGCCTCATTTCAACATAAATAGGAACATGCTGTATTTATCCATACCAAATGCAGAACTCAATTTGAAACTCATCAAAAATATAAATTGTCAAATTCATAATAAATTGGGATGTCTCATCGAAAAACAATATATCGTCATGCTGGTGATACAAACAAATAAATAATGAAGCGGGCGTGCACTGCGCCTTAAGGACGAGTTTCCCATCTTTTGAGAGAAGGTGGTTTCCACGGTTCCACAAGTCGTATACAATCTTGAAAGTCAATTTTGGATCCAGCTTTGTCGAAGAGCTGACGCCACAGAATTGTGTCAGTTTGGATGTAGTTTATGTACATGTTGGAGTTTATGTATGTTTATGTACAATTTATTCTTATTAGTAGGTAGGAATTTTTCCCAAATTAAAGTGATTTTACAATTTTTAAATTACAACTTTATTATTTTATTTATGAAGCAAATTAGTTTCAGGACGGTAGTATTGATTTTACATGTGAAGCTACACAACACGAATTCGCCTTGATTAAGTCGTAAAGAAGCCAAAGTCCAATACGCGAAGAATTGATGCAGATGCAATTGCGTACTTCCAGACTTCAGCTCTTCTCATCCCAGTGAATTGTGTATACAGCATAAATGAGTTCCAGGACATTCGGTATATTGGGGTGCATGCTTGTAGTTGTTCGGACAACCGCGGCTCTTGTTTTCGCAGTAAGTTGTAGGTCCATCTTTGCAAGTTGTTGCAACTCCCAAACCTAATGTACCATAATTTTGAGCATATTAATTCGGAGAATAAATGCCCAAAATCCAAATATCTAAATAACCTTAGCTTGTTTACGTACCAATGTTTAAGAAGCAAATTGCAATCACCGCGAGAAGAATGAACCTCGAGTTGAGTGCCATTTTAGAAATTGTCGTCGGCGCCTGATGACAAGTTGTTGGAATTGGAAGTCTAGTATTTCAGAAGTGGTTTTTCGTACTACGCGAAAGAATTGGTTACTAACGATAGGTTTTAATTCTCTTATGTGAATTGTTTGGCATGGAAAATCGACGATGTTCACCCTGTCCGTGAATTTAATTAACCCATCTTTATAATTTGTAAATGAATGTCAATTAGATGACGCTTGTACTGGCGCTAGAGGACATAAAAGAGAGATCAAATATAAGTAATTGCACATTCACAATTATATTTACACATGCATTGATTGTATTCGTTGGTCTCTAAAATGCTAATTAAAAAAGTATGTGGAATCAGAGACGAGACGTCAAGTTACAACTGACGCATTTGAGAGTGAGATAAAATGAGTTATAAATTATCATTATACTATTTTTAGTTTTATGTGTCATGATGGGGCGGTTCATGTTTGTCTCGCCGTAATATTATACAATGTCTATTCTCGATAAGGATTTATGTTTCGGTATCGTGGACGCAACTAATGCATCTGCTGAATATAACGCAAAATTGTTTATTTCGTCATGAGAATACGGAATTTTTGGAAATGAGACACTTTCGTGAAACATGGAAATCATATTATTTCAACATTTAACCACTCCTTATTCATTATTATTTGCAACCTTTCACAAGGTTTGTCTACATTGTGGTATAGATTTGCCAACATTAATCACAAGCAATCGTACTGATTGGTATATTTTACTTGTTTGTGGAATTGGCTGTGGAGTGAATCCAGGTCGTCTTCATTATGACGCTGGTTTCTAACGCTGCTAACATTAGCAGCCCTGACGTTGACCAATCATAAATGTAAAATGAAACTGGCTACCTTATACACAGCGTAAAGTTTGGGAACGCGTGTGGTGGGTCGCCTTCTGTAGAAATCCATAGAGACAATCAATTGATACATCGTGGCACCGTGCAACTACATCGATTTTGACATAATTCCAAACCCCGACGGGACATGTTGTCGTTCCCAAAAACAATGTTGATTGATCCGATTTTGACGTTAAACTAAAAACATCGTTAGAATTACAACGGTTTGTTTTATAACTCATTTCATAATTTTAATAAAATCCAAGTCATTGATTACAATATTGAAAGCAGTAATAATTCGACTAAATTATTCAACACTTGATGTTTCTCTCGAACTAATCTGCATCCCCTTTTGGCTGCGAAAATTCGGCCAAATTAAACGCCCCGTAACTTGAGTAAAACTCGTTAAGGGAGCTATGTTCAAACTCTAATATACTCATAGAATTGAGGTCATGTGCTGTAAGACTCGTTCCCCTCCATCTTGTGTTTGTACGATTATAATTAATGCTCGGCCCCATTTTATACCCACGAGGCTTGCCTCCCTCGCTTCCATCCAAAACTTGCTCAATCACAAATGGTTGTCCGAGACCAGTTTTTGACAATGAGGGCGAACTGAGTACTCTATATAGAAATTGTTTTACTGCAACAACTTCCTGGGTCTCTGTCATCCCCGAAACTAAAACCCACTCTACGGACCTGGATTCTAGAATTTTGTAAATAAATTCCGAGTCGACTCTGATACCATTTAGCTGCAACCTTTTCAGGGAAGGAAATAACGACAAAATCCGATGTAGATTATCGTTATTGATCTTACAATTGTTCAAATACAATCTTCGTAAGACCCTGTACTTGCCAAAATCTTTGCCCACAGCCAAATTGCAATTCGCCAAGCACAATTCCTCCAGATATGGATTTTTGCAAAGAATGTGTTTTACGAAGTAAATAGTTTCATCTGTGTCGACATCATCACAAGTGAATTTCTTCAGTGATTCGCATTGAATAAACTTTAGGGGAGCCATTACCATTCCAGCTATCTTACGGAGGACAATAACCTGGAGCAAATCTCTTCGAATTGGTTCTAAAGAACTCACTGCTGATTCACTAATTGCAAGTTTCTTCAAAGGGAATGTTTTCAAATATTGCAGAATGCTCTCAGTTTCCTCAAATAAATTCATGGACAAAGAGCCCTCGCTGTGACTAATGCTGAATATCAAGCAACCCCTGAAATGGAGTGAAATGTCAACCTTTTGATTCAGCAGCTTATCTATATTGTTTCTGTAGCTTGGCCTTGGCCCAATCTCGTTATTCTTGTCAAAAAAGAGGAATCCGTACAAGTTCGCAGATATAACTCGGACTTGCGCTTTAAATTCTGTGCCACATGAAAATTTCTTTTTTGATTCAAGCCGTATTCGGAATTTGGATAGATTTGGTAGAAGAACACGTTTGGAGGGCAATGATGCAGTTTGATACTCCAGAGTTTCGTCGATGACATTGATGGTGTGCCTCTCATTGTCATTGGCCAGTTGGGTTATAAAATTGTCCAGTGTTTGCATTGGAATTGATTCAGGTGAAGAAAGAACTTGTTCGTCCAGTCGAACTCTCTTGGTCGGAGATGGATGCGGTTCCAAATCAACATTGCTCGCTGCAGCCACTATCAAAAACCAAATATTGGCCATGACTTTAATTTAATTTAATATTTCAATTTGTAATTAAATACTTCATATTTACTCGTACAAGCTGCAGACTGCGTCACAGAACAATTGTCTCCCATTTGTTCAGTAGATGTTCCGTTGGAGTTTTCGGCTGGAAAAGTAGCGCACCTCGGACTTCCCCTTTTAATCAATCCCTGTGCAGAAACAAATTGTTGTAAACTCTTTTGCTTCAAAGCACCTTCCCGGGTCTCCTTTGAACTTCTAAAGTACTGGAGAAATGCGGGATATTCATCGCCAGTGAAGAGAACTTTATGATCGACAACAATTGTTTCCCAATCGTCTTTCTCCATCAAAAGAAATCTGATATTGTGAAATGTTTCTCCCATCGCTGTCCTCAGACGACGACCCCGTACTGTTCCGTCTGCCCTTAAAAATTTCTTGACGTTATCGTTGACGTTTCTCAAGCACCAGCTGAAGCAACATAAGCAAGATTTTAAAAAAACTTAAGTGACCAATGGGTGAGGATGGAGATCTTTCTAAGAACAGGAAACAATATTTTACCGCTTCACATTTTCAAACACCTCAGTTTCGGGAAGGTGCCAGTCATTAAGTTTCAGCAAAGTACAAACTTGTTGCTCTGACAATGAGTCAAAACACGTGGAGGAAAATACTTGTTTAATATGGCTAAATGTACGCAAAAAATTCAGTCATAATGAAATTGAAATTAAATGAAAATTATGTATCATATCCTCATCTTTTTAGTTTTTAAAAAAACCTACTTTGAAATATGGGCTCGTGCTAAATCTTCAAGACGCTCCTCCGTATTTGCCACAGCGATGTCATAAATTTTGAGAGCCGTCTCACTTGTAATCAGCAACCTAAGTTCCTTGAAGCACTTTGCTTCCAGCTCATTATAATGAAAATGCTTGGCTACCTTCAGTACCGCAACTAATTTATTCGCATCCGACTTCGTGTCTGTGTCGATCTCGTCAGAGTACATGTGCTGAACACGCAAATGGTAAAACCAAAGAAAATTAATTATTTTTTAATTAAATATTTTTTCCCTAAATGTTTCTTTAAGTGGGCCTATTTAATTACTTACTTCCAACGTCTTTTTGAATCCGAAAGGATCCAGAGCAGGGAAAAGGATCAGTGTTTCGGGTGAAATAAATTTGTTTTTGCAAAAGTATTCCTCAAAGAATTTACAACTGATGGACAAGATTAGTCGATGAGCAGTGAAATTGGTCCTATTTGAACCCACTTGAAATGTGACATCAGTAGGGAAAGGCTCACAATTTTCTTGGCCAGTCTGCATCTCGTAATATTTCTTTTTCAGTGGTTTGAACTGTTCCCTCCAAGAATTACGACGGGCATCCTCGCCATCGCCCTCTGAGCTGGTGCTCATTTGTGCCCTTTCGCTTCTAGAGTTGGGAATGTATTTTAAAATTTAAAACAGGTATTGGGATGATAATTTTTTTCTCGCCGATACCGAGAACATACCGAGATGGCAAATTGTCTATGGGATCGGGATCCATTTTCTGATGTACTTGGCCGCTGCGTGATACTGAATTAAGGTTTCACAATAATTTTGGCTGACAGAATTGAATCACTATATACGAGTAATCCCTGTACGATAACTTTAAGCACCAGTAGACCTCAGTACTCACTACTGTACTAATTCGTGCATGATTGGACTTTTCAGAGCATATTTTTTGCATCCAATCCAGCAGTCCAGTTTGCATGCGTCAAAATTCCATACTGATAAACGTGATTGATTACAGAATGGGAACACGAAATGTGAGATGATAACAAGAAGCAAGTTTATCTCTACCTTTAGTCTCTCAATACAATAGTCGTTGAAGGAAAAACAGAATCTGCTGAATATACATGTTTAAATGTTTTTTTTGAGGAAAATTCACACTTGTATTCATATCATTCACTCCTTATCTCACCATGTATCGTTTGTGCTCCAAAAGTGTTTTTCGAAGTAAAAGAGTGTCGCTCATTATTATCTCGGTATTTTTAACGAGTACATGAAATACAGGTTTTAACAATTCTCGTCAAGTACACTTTGACAAAAATCAAATTGAGATTCGCTTTCAACAAGTAGCTTTTTTCACAAATCCCAGAGAAAAAACGAAGATTTTTGCACACATTTTATTGTATATGTTCAGACAATTTACACCCACCAGTATGGGTATAATCTTGACACACATTTAGGATGCAGAAAACAGAAAAGTGCATCAAGTTCAAGGTTTTAATGCACTCCAGAATAAAATGGAGATATTTTTATGTAGATACACACATTTTAGTATAAGCAGATATGCGTAAACATGCACCGATTAACATTAGAATACCAAGGGTATAGAATAATATATTTGTAAATTGAGAAAGTACAGACAAAGATTAACACTATTTCTCCAGTCTTCCAGCAACTGGAAATTCTAGTAATTTTAGGTTATTACACAAAGCGATCGTTTATTATGACCGTGAGAATAAATCAACATATTTCATTACTGGGGAAGGGATTACTGGTGCTATTACTAGTGGTATAGTGTATTGCCATCACCAAATGAAAGTGTTTTCTCCCGTGGCCACTCTAGCATCTAGCATGCAATATTTAGATAACACATATTTTGCTTGTTTTTTAAACCGGAAATTACTATAAATCTATAAAATACTTCATATCACATACACAAAGTCCTTTTCAGCCATCAATACCTAATTTCCTAAATAATATCTTTAAATCTGCAACAATTCTAGGAAAACTTGCGTGCGGAATGAAAATGAAACATACTTTTGTAAATACGTATTTAATAACGGCGTCTTCTGTTTCTAGACTTCTGACGTCCTCCAAACCGGCCAAATTTCTTTCTGTGCTTGCCCCGAACCCGACGCATCTCGTCAACTCCAAAATATTATTCTCAACTCTCCGCAATATCCTGCCGACCATTCCCCCTGAAACTTCGATCAGGAATGAAGCCAATCCTAGCGCAAGACCATACCCAAGCAACACAAAAATAATCAGCACATTCCCCTCCATATTCGGTTTCCTCAACATCAACATCGAGACAAGCTCATCTTTAATAAATAGTTGAGACCATCTTTGAAATATTCCTGAAACGTGCATGATCTCAATTCTCCGAATAAAATACGGCGGCACGTAGCCCTTCAGCAAGAACCCAATCCCTTTCCCAATCAACTCATCCTTGCCAACGTAGACATCCGCATTGGTAGCTACCCTCCGAACATTCCGTTGAAAATCCCGGCACATTCCCGCAGGCAGAATGAAAGCCATCTGCTCACACTCCCGAATTTCATCAAACATCATCTCGTCCTGCTTTTGGCGCATCATTTTCGTTCCCCTATTCGAAATTTCTCGATTCAACATGAGCCGACTTCCAGTCCACCTCTCCACCACCTTATCCTCCTCAGGTTGCTTATACACTTTTTGAATTATCTGAATTGCTTGCTTCTGGACAAGTTTCGAATTTTTGTGGAGATACTTAATCCAGCGCGACCCATTCCTGGATCTGTAGCTTAACAACGATTGCAATTTAGACGAAACATAATTCACTTCAGAATCCGCAACATTATTGTCCGTTCCCCATTTGATCTGATGCGAAGTGGCGTCAAACTTGGAAACATTCTCTCTCATAAAGTTTTTACCATCGGTTCGAACGTACACGAACCTCGTGAAAATTTTAAACCCATCCCGAACCAACTCGTCAAACTTTTCATATGGAAGTGGCCGCCTGAGAGCGATCATGTTGTAAACATTTGTATTTTTGTACGCATTACTGAGCACAATGCCAGCGAGTAAGAATGCCCCGGCCATCAGCCGAAATCGGGATATTCTCAGAAGATTCTGTGCGAAAGGGTCCCCCTGCTCCAGCAATACTTTCACAATGCGGAGCACATCACCAATTCTTCCAGTCCAGTTTATTTTCAACGTCAACAACTTCCATTTTTTGTTGCTCCTTCCGGCATTCTCTTTGTAAAAGAATTTAATGAAAAGTGCGAGTATCCCGATGGCCACCATCATCAAGATCCAAATGTACAAATCGAATATGTCGACCAATTCCCCAAAAGCCAGGGGGCTCATGTTCGGCCTCACACAGCTCACAAAGCGGAGCGAGTTCAAGGGATCCACAATCTGGATTGGGAAGCCGAACTCAAAGTGTCTCACATAATCTGAGAATTGCACCTCGATTATTGACATTGCGGAATCGTAGATCGAACGGGAAGGATACCTTTTGGAAATCACCTTCCCGTTTTCGCAGTCGCCTACCTTCAAAGGGTAGCTATAGTTGGACATGATTGACATCCAAACTTGGGCGATTCCCTTTGCTCGGCTGAGCGTGGCCAAATTTAGATAGCTGTGGGGTTCGTCCTTAAGAGTAGGTAGTTTATCCGAACACAATTTGAAGCTGCTCGCAATCTCATCGTGTCTTCCAGCAAATTGCTGGACAAGTTCCCAAACGCTTGTATGACTTGAGGGCTCGTACCAGTCCACAAAGTTTTGGATGGTCAGCTCGCCCCAGGCAGTGGACGACTCGACTTTGACAAGACGGAAGGAATGGACGTCGGTGCGAGAACAATGAAGACACATTTCGAGAATGTAAGCGACCACGATCCTCCTTGTTCTGATATACTTTTCATTTCCATTTGCTTCTGCTTCAGTGTTGCCCCTCGTTACCATGAATGCGAACCCATCTTGGCTAACATACTTTTTGTTGGCTGCCCAATAGAAAGTAGGCACGTCGTGGACAACGTTCCTCAGCCAAACCACAACCTGCTTCTGGGAGGGGATGTGGTGACCATCCAGAATCAAAATGTTTAGAGGCGAAACAGGATGAAATGATGCAGACAACTGGCGATTGAAGTCGTCCATAAATTGTTGGTCAAAGTCGACTTGGTAGTTCCATGGCAGCGGATAGTAGAAATACTCAAAGACACCTTTGACTTCAGCGCCATTATCGAACATTTGAGGAGGAGGATATATTCCAATGTTCACTTGACAATTCCAGGGTTTGGACGATGAGGAAAAATCAAATAAATGAATCCTCGAACAGATGCCGTCGTACTCTAAGCTGGAGTGAAAAAACTTGGAGAGGGAGCAAGAGAACCATTTTGTTGAATTTTTCGCGTTTTTCACCTGAGCGCCTTGAGCAATCCATGTAAATTTTTCCTGGAAATATTGGGGAAGGAACTTGTTCACATATGATTCGTAGAGAATGAAAGCTGTGTCAAGTTGTCTCAGGATGATCGAATGATAGTTGAGGGGAGCGATGTCAACGTACCAAACCAAACTATCAAACTATACTAAACCATCTATTATGCGAACATACAGGGGAAACCCAACAGCATTGACGCATACGGTTGTTGTATATCTCATCCTGTAGAACATTTACAAAATGTTTTCATAACTTCAATAATAAGAATACGGGCGTTTTAAGTTTGCGATATTCAGTAATTGCGCCAGATTTAAATTACTTGTTGAAATTCAATTCTTCAAATGTCCACAAAAATCCAATCAATTCTACGACGAACACATTCTACGAAATGTTAAGCTTGAATTAAATTGGAATTTTGTTAGAGGCAATAAGAATTAAATTACTCGCCGAAATTGAATTCTTCAAAATTATTGTTTTAAAAATCCATCAATTCTGCGAGGGGCGCATTCTATGAATATGTTATGCTTGCATTAAATTAGAATTGACTTCAATTTAACATTTGCAGCATAGTATAGCTGGAATTTACTGTAATTTAAAATTCGTATAATGTCTGGACTCGATTATCTAAAAACTAATTTAATACCTTTAACTTCCACTATATGACTTCCCCAACTTGTCCTGTTGGGAAAACCCAACTTGTCCTGTTGGGAAAACCCAACAGGACTTATGAATACTGTTGTGCTGTAAATCTCATCGAGCAGAGTATACTCAAAATGTTTTCGTATTACGAAAACATTTTGAGTATACTCTGCTCCATATTATACTCCTATACTCTATATTCTAATTATTGAAGTTAAACTTCAATAATTAGAATATGGACTGTCTTAATTTCCGGTTTTCAGTACTTGAGCAAGAGTTAAATTACTTTCCGAAATTCAATTCTTCAAATGTCCACAAAAATAAAATCAACTGTCCATCAAAAATGTTAAGCTTGACCTAAATTGGAATTTACTGTAATTTAAAATACGCAGAAATGGCTGGCCGCGATTATCTAAAGAAATGATTTAAAAACTTAAACAAATGAACAATTCATTTCTACTAATGACGTTTCATCTTAAAGTTAACATCGCCAGTATTGTGCAATGTGTTATGTTATAGACTTTCGGCGAATTCGAAAATTGAGAATAATTGACGTTTTACATTCCGTAGGAGAAACACATAAAATTCATATTTCTGCATTTAATGTGGTTTCTTATCGGAAAATAATATTTTCGCATTAGGAAATTTGTGCTGGTAAATCCAAGAGTATATATACAAATTCATAATATATCCAATTCAACACATATCGAAGAACGTGGCTTCCCCTTGAATTCTTGACTTGACCTTGAGTACACGATGAAGAGACCCCAGTGGACAAATTTGCTTTATGCACACTCGAGAAATTCCGCAGCACCTTTAAAGACAGTCACCCCTCTCATGAGGTCAGCGATCAAATTGTTCAATTCTGTATTCGGGCGAATTTCCAGCTATTTGCTGAGCATAAGGGTCACGGATAATGGCCACGTCATGTTTCGAAGGGAAGGTCCCCC
This sequence comes from Heteromurus nitidus, assembly GCA_034687055.1. Lineage (NCBI taxonomy): Eukaryota > Metazoa > Arthropoda > Collembola > Entomobryomorpha > Entomobryidae > Heteromurus > Heteromurus nitidus. The sequence continues at coordinate 11,248 of JAQFZW010003315.1, forward strand.
ACCTCATTCACTAAGTTCCACCCTCCTTCCAATCCTACCCAGTGCGGCACTCCTCTCCAGTTTGTACCTTCTCGCCGATGAATTCTACCGTCCACAAAGGCAGCTACTTCCCATACAAATCATTTGTCTCGCCCAAGTAACATATTCAGTCCTCCTTCCACTTCAAAGCTCGAGATACATTTTCTCTCATCCCGAGTTTTTCCAAGCATTCAACTCGTTGTCCGAAGGAAAACACTTGATTGGTGAGAAAAATTTATTCCATTTGATTGAAACTTAGGTGCACTAAAACCCTCATAGTGGTCTTTATTCATGTCTTTACAGGGCAAACGCAACGGCGACGAGTAATTGATGTACCAGGCTTACTCCTAGTCTACTTGATGATTCTATCAACCCTCTTCGTCCCCCCAACGATTATCTTCTTTATACTCTTCGAAGCCAACCCATTCCAGATTATTTACGAAAGGCTGTTTTCACCGAGCCATTTTGAGCGAACAACAAAGGGAATCCTTCTTTCGTATTGCGTAAATTCATTCCTTTTCGCTCATTGCTTTTTCCACTTTTTAAGGATTATCGATTTCTGCGTTCTTATCTTGACCCTGACAACGAGCATTCTCGCCAAATATTTGAGTGAGCTGTCAGATGGTGGCAAAATTGGGAAACATGCCTTTCTCGGACAGTTTCTCAAAATTCGTACGTACTTGGTGGTAATGAAGGATTTGCTTAGTGGCATCATCCTTCAAATGGTCCTGTTCAGTTTAGCTGTTCTTTGTTGGGCTGCAAGTGTGACGATCAATTTCTGGGGAGTTGTCCCACATTTGTTTACCTTCATTTGTACTGTAACATTTTTTGGGTGTTCACATTTAACTATCTACCTACTACGGTTGGGGGCCTCAGTTCGAATTCAGAGTGAAGAAATAATTTGGCGAAAACGTGCCATGTACTTTACCTACAATCGAAGCAAAGGGCACTACTACTACACATTAATGTGGAGGGCTCAACAACCACTTCCAATTAACTGCGGAAGTCGCTTCTCCTTGGGCAAACAGGCGACGATGAACTACTTGGACGTGCTCTCTAAAAACATGGTCGACGTCATTCTAGTCCTTCGTGAGAATAAGTAAAGAGAAAGTGTAAAAAGCTTTATAAACTCGAGTAGGCCTTTTTAATGCTTTTTTTGTGTAGAAATATTTTATTAAGAATTGAAGTAAATAAGCTAATATTTCTCAGGCACGGCTAAATCTTGAGCAGGAAAGACGACATTTGTGCACATATTAAGATACTGACGTATATTAAAGCCTTTTGTATTTAGAGTTGTTAATGCTCTGCTGTGCATTAGTTGCAATATAAAATATTAATATATACCTATTATGCTAAGCTAATTTAATATTTATTGAAAACTCAATGAAGTTGACTGAAGCCTCGTTAAATGCTTATGTAAAATACAAAGTAGTGTTCCCATTCCCAGTCCCTTTATATAACTTTCCTAGCGGGCACTATTTCTTTCTAAAATTTAATTTCGTCAAATGTATAAATAATTTTTGAAATCCAACAAATTCAGTCAAATTTTACGCCAAAGTAAATTAGAATAAAGCCATTATTTTCATACGGATTAACATAATTACACCGCTCCCAATTGATGTGTAAGTAATCAAGGGAAGTTGTTGCGATGGTGAAATGTGTCACACTATTTTCCACGCCCCATTTACGACACGTGCAAGCAAAGAAGCAAGTACGCATATTCTGGAAGACATACCGAGCGATGATAGCAGTAAGAAGGGGCTGTACATGAAGAAGTTAACGTACCTTGGGGAGTTGGGGAGGGAGAGGTAAACTTGACTCTCACGCATTAGCTTGGCATTATAATTTTAGCACTGAAATTTTTTGGCAGGAAATGCCGCCTCTAAAAGTGTTAAGTAATTCATTAAACTTTTCGAAATTTTGCGCATGGTACTTGTTTGTAGATATATATGGCCATGGCCATGGTTAACCTTCGATTACTTTATCTCATTTATTACATATGCAGTTTGCAGTTTTAACTTGTTTGGTAGAAGCAAACTGTAGAATATGTGAGTGTGGTAGCAATGCAAAAGTTATGGTCTAGCCTGGGATCGGTCCCAGCACATGTGTGGCGT
>JAQFZW010003316.1:0-13378 GCA_034687055.1 Heteromurus nitidus
ATAATAATAATGCCCAATATAACACCATCCAAAGTTCCCAAATATTATGTTATTGAATTGAAAGTACCGACATTATGAATGAGGTTATTGAATCTAACTGCAGCTGCATATCTTCGCAGCCCATTTTCCAGGAAAGGTAATACAATTCAAACTTCAAACTTTTCTAAGGTTCGCTGCTCATTAACCCTGGTAAACATAAATGTCCAAAGTTTGACAAGAAGCGGAAACACTTTTTTGTCCAGCAGTCTGATAGAAGCAAGGGCTAGACCACAATATATACAAGGAGGAAATGGGAACACAAAGCCTAGGCTAAAAAGGAGTGACGTCAGGGATGTATCGATTTGTTCACTGAGCAATACTCGTATTTGTCTTTTTCTGTCGAGTCAGGATAAGAGCTGCAAGTTACCTGTGTTGAGTTGCTCTGTTCTGTGAGTATAAAAGGGAAAGATCGCAGAACCCATTTCCTTCGTAGTAGCAGTAGCGCAGTACACATAAATATTTACAAAGTTTCCATCCTGCTGGAGTTATTATTATTTCGCTCTCTACCTGCATGCAGGTGAATGCAATGTAAGCATGCAAAAGTAAAATAAAGATCTGCAGCGAAACACACAAAGCAACCGTTACACTACATTTCATGCAGAACGATCCGCATTGTTTAAATGCAAATGAAAAAGGTGTTCAGAAACGTGCTCCGCAGTACTTTGTTTCCTGATTAAATACGGAGAACGGATACAGCATATTATATTTAAGTACGTGATGGGAGCTGGATAGATGAAACATGAAATGAAACTAGACTTTGTTCAGCTTGAATGGGATATGCGTTCAATTGCCGACTTGCGAACATCTATCCCAGCACTGGAGGACAGAGAAACATTCTTTCTGGAGTGTTCAAATATGATATGTAGAACTCTGAAAAGGTGCATACATGAAAAACTTGTGCCAGTGGTAAAAGGGCCGAGAATGGGAGTAGGAGAAACTTTTCCTCGTTAATAAGCAGATTAAAAATAATCGACACCTGGAACTAGTCGAATTCACATGGACAAACATGCCGAATGTTCGCAAATATCCACCTACATAACGTACCAATCATATTATAATAAGCCAGTATATATAGATATAATAAGCATGCAGCTTCACATTTTACGTAGAAATCAAATAATTAATTAATTCACATGTAAAGCTGATGTATTGATTAATTAGGAATAGGCATTGGAATTACAGAAGTAATAGATATTTGAAAATTATTCTGCGGTCGTCCTTTATTAATTCATTCGAAAATTAAATTGCGATTGTAATGTAATATTAGTGTGTTAACAGTAGTAGCAAAGCATTTTTCTGTGATATCCATCTAATACATACGTGTAATAAAATGATGATAAAGAGTCGAAAATATAAATTATCATTACATTACATCGAAACTCTACAAGAAACATTTGCCGCCCTAATTAAATTGTCACAGATTGGTTAAATTGTTATACTTCACTTTAACATAAAAACTGTCCAAAGTTCAGGCGGATACAATGTATAGTGGCAGTGTACGCAAGAAATACTCTTTTATCCAAAATTCCAACCTTATTTATCACATAAGGGCTGAAATGTTCAAAATCCAAATGCCATGTTTATGGTCTCGGCCTGGAAAGTCCAATTTTTGAAGTCGTAGCTCGAGCACTGTTTTCCTTATTTGAAGCAATCCCTGACGTAGGACGACGTAACGCACTTAACCCGGTTGTTGGTGGCTTAAATACAAAATAATAATGGTCTATAAAGTATATATGTAGCTTTGTGATTGTAACATTCTAATATTGTAAGAGATTTGATTTAGGTGGTTAAGCCTGGCTAACCCGCTTACCTTGGAAATCTTCGGAATAGATTGAGGTTTGGCAACATTAGATGCAGGTTTGGCTGGCATCGCAAGACCACTTTTCAGAGATTTGGGAATTGCAGCAGGTTTTATAGCAGCAGTTACACTTATTTTGGGATTTGGTGATTGAAGAGGAGGCTGGAAGGGAAAACAAACGAATGATGAGTTGGTGTGGTGGCAAACTGTAAACTGTACGCCTACCGTAATATCAGATTCTTAGATGACGACTAAGAATAAGTTCCATGAATTAAGACATTGAATGCGTGCTTTAAGTCAGATTTTACCTTCGATGCAAATGATGAATTCAAATTCTGTTGTGGTCCATAACCACTTGATCTTACGTTCATACTGTATCTGCTTCTAGTAGGAGTTGTGTTGGAAATCGCCCTGCTTGGACTTGGAGCAATTTTAGGGCTCGATGCTGTAACCGGTGAAACAAACTTACGCTGCTGGGATGATGAGCCAGTGGAAGAATTAATGGAACGGTTTAACATCCGGGGAGGATGACTTTGAATTGATTCAGGAACAGGTTTAGAAATGCTCGGCTGGATGACGGCAGTAGCTCGCATTGGCTGTACAGCAGCGTAACTAGGTCCTTGTTCCACTGGTAATTTTAAACGACTCGGTAAGACGAAGATTTCCTTTTCCCGTTTCTCTTTCAATTCCCGGACAACTTGTGCCAAGTCCATTTTGCAAACTGAACCCATTGATCCTGTCGGGCTTAAAGTATGAATACTGGTAGCGGAACCCGTACTTGCATATGACAGTCTTCCCAGACGGGGAGCATTGAAAACGTCAGACTAGAAATTATAACAAGATTTTGATAGACTGTTTTAGCAGGAATGCATAAAAATATTACACAATAAACCATATTATGGAATGCACGCAAATAAATATAAATACCTACCCCTTGAGCGACATCACTGGCTAAAACTCGTGGATGGTTGTTAAGAAATGTAGCTCCCCCTCTTCCTCCAACCATTGAACGATGATCGGCTAGTCCATTACTTGACTGACTGCTAATTGAATGCCTGTTACGAGATGCACAAGGAGTGCTGAACTTTACCTCTAGTCGTGATTTCTCCCTGGTGGGACTGTGCTCGAAATGCAATGTTTCTGCGCTGATACTCTTCCGCACTGGTGCTCTAGTTGATGGTGACCTTCTCAAATCCCCTGTCATCACAATCCGACTCGTGTTAGGGGAATAAAGCGACTCGGACAGCCTATCTCGTCGTCCCCCATTCGGCGTTTGTGATTTTGGTGTTGGCATGTAATACTTAGAAACTGGATATGAAGCTCGAATGGGACTGCTTAGAATATCACTTAGCCGGAATTTATTATTATGTGGGTGTGTAAACTCTGCGTCAGCATCACCATCCTTCGTACTGATAGTACTAAGTCTTGTTGAAGTTGAAACATTTGATGCCGTAGAGAACCTAGTCGTTCCTCCAACTGTTGTTGAGATGGACGGCCGAGTGACATCTGTACCACCTTTGGCGTTCTCATTTGGATTGGGATCTTCAATTGTAAGTAAATCGAGTTTAATTTGATCAACAATGGCCGTGGAGACTGTAGGATCTGATTGGCATTCGTTCTTTATAGCTTGAAGATACTCATTATCGTCAATAACGTCACCATCCGGAATAGAAAACGATGAGAGATTGTTGATATCCATCAGTTCTACAAACGCCAAAAGAATTTCACATAACATTAAAATACAATTACAGGCTAGGAGTAGTAATAGTAATGATATTGCAAAGTTCAGAGTTTAGCATGAATAGGAAATTAGTTAACATGCATTTCGTAAAATACTAAACTAACCACTGTGATCACTTCCGGCTGAATTTATAGACACTCCCTCCGAAGTGAAACTTTTACCACCAAGGATAGATGCCGAATTTAACTCATTTAATCCCGCCTCCGCCCCTTCTTCAGGTTCGATAACGGTGGGCTGTTCGGAGGAATTGCATGCATTTGAATCATTATTTTCTCCAGAACCAGTCACCGTTTCCACTTCATCCTGAGCCAGTTTTGTTTTCGTATCAACGTCATCTCCACAGACTCCACACTCAACTTCCTCAGATTTTGTTCCGCACGTGAATGAACGAACCAGCTCAGAAGCATCTGATTCAGTCAATGCATTCAGTCTGTCGAATGTCAACCCCCTGTTAAAAATGCCATACGTATCATCTACTTCAGCCAAGGTCATGAGGGCTTGAGGAACAGGGCCCTGCACAGCATCCGTTAAATCAACCAAAAGCCCAGTGCCGCTACAGTCCATGGCAGAAAGCGAAGTATTACATGGTCCTCCTCCAGTAGCGCCATAATCAGTGGTTGTGGAAAGTGAAGGCCCAACACCCGAGTCTGAGAGGGAAATGAGGTTTGCTGAAAAGGTAAACAAAATTAATTACACATTGACAATTAAGTAGTTCAATTCAAAGCAATTAAAAGCATTTCAAAACTGAACATGAAATGATGGCAATGATGCGTTGTCATTCCTTACCAGAGGAATTCATTATTCCAACTTCCCGACCCCTTGGTTAACTGCCGTTTTCAGACAATTAAGTCCTGATATTCCTCAAGTAAACACTTATTTACAATTAGTGTGTAATTCACGTTGTTTTGTTGACTTGCACTAACACCAGTCACCCGTTCACAACAATTGGACTTCAGAATCAAAACAGTAAACAAGACTGGTGACCAAAATATTTACATGTTAAACAAGAATGTATGAGAAGAAGAAGGCGGAAAATATGTAGAATATTGTTGAAATATATAACTTTTTGCTAAATATCCATTATGTTTAATGTGTGAACGTTTTACAATCTACTGAAGTTATTTAAATATTTAATTGTAACTTCAACAAATTGTTCAACTACCAATCCACCGACCGATCGGCTGGGGTGCATGAAGGTGAATGAAGACAAAAATATTGGTCAACCGTCAAAAGTCTAAACAAAGCAAAGTATGCAAGCTCGTAGCCACTCACACTTGATGAGATGTGCTCATATGAGTAGTCTACCCACTGTTTGGAAACACAAATGTGGGGCAATGCGAGAAAGATGGGGGGAATAGAATTCAGAGGTGTTTTGAATGATCATCGTGTGAACGTGTGTTGTTGTTTACGTTTTGTGGTCAACTTGTGACTTGTGTTGTTGAGTCGCAGTTTAGAACTTCAAAATTGGATTTGGATTTTAATTAATTAAATTAAATTAATAAAGAGAAAGGTAAAAGGTAATCAGCATGTAATTAACTTGTTTTATTTTTTAATTCAAATAGTTATTTTCGGAGATTATGTAGTGTGAATTGTAGGTTGAGAATTGAGAAGTTGAAGGTGGAAGGTGAGAGTGGAAATTTTTGTAAATCCTTTTTTCTTTCATCTTGGAAGGTCATTAGAAATGGGCGACAATAACAGTTCCGACGAAGTGACGCCACTGTCCGTGTCAGCGTACTTTGATGAAACTCACAAGAAATATCTTGGACTGGTGAGGGGAGACGAGGACACCAATTCTGAAGCTGCACAGGTACATTTAAATGGACAAAAGAGTTTGTTGTACAAACGCTGCTAATGTGCTAAATGTTATAATTGTTACATGTTATGCGTAACTTTCTCTTCATTCATTTCAGAAAAAGATCGTGGACATCGTAAGACAGCTAGAGGATCTCACAAGACAGGTGTCCGTTCTGGGAATTCTCAGTGACAATGAAAACTACAAGGAGATGAATCCCTCAGAATTAAAGTTTATTCTGCTCCCGTACCTGATAGGGAACTTGTGGCAACTGAGCAGGAGTGAAACAAGGGAGAGTATTTGTCATCTGAGTAAAGTCTACTTTAAGGACTATTTGAAACGGTGTCATAATTACGACATTATATCCGAATTACCACAAGAAGCGAAGCCAGACAATGAGGAGGGCGGGGGAGAAGAAGGAAAGGCGGCAATAAGACCGTCTCCAAAAATGAGTTCAGATGATGTAAGAGCTATGAAAATTCAGAGGTTCAAGGATGCTAAAATGTTAGATCAGAGGATAACTCCATATTTATCTTCACATTTGGTAAGCACAAACGGAAACATGTGATTGTAAACGACCAAGGACTGTTCTACTTATCAAAGGAGTAATGCTCTAAACTGGAATTTTTTGTATGTAGAGTGGAAAAACACTGGATGACGACGACTTGCAAACTTTTGTAGTTTCCTTACTAAAACGAAATGCGCTAGAAGCTGAGGATCAGCTACGCAGCATAGCACAAGAATTAGAACTAATCAAATACGCAGAGAGAATGAAAATAGGATCTAGTAAGGATGCTGAGGGTGTATCATCGTCAGCAGCGGTGCCATCCGCTTCCACCTCGTCAACTCACGCGCACTCCCACGGGAAGATCGATGTTCAGAAGAAGCCGCAGATTTTTATTCTTACGAAAACAGAGGTGGAAAAGCAAGTGTTTGGTGCTGGATATCCAGCTGTACCTGTGATGACCGTGGACGAGTTGTATGAACAGCGTAGGAAAACAGGTCAGTGGGGTCCTCCGTCTTCAAAGTTACCTCCCCCAACGGAAACAGACGATGATAGAGATGCCCAGCAAGAAGCATTAGAGGAAGGTGATGACGATGAGCTTCTTGAGCAGCGGAGAAGAATGGATGATTACAAGGATGATCACCGGAGAGGCTGGGGAAATCGCTATAATAGAAGTTAATTTAAGAGGTAAAATGTAATGATTACTCTTAAGAGTTCTGAGCTGAGGGACAAGTTGTGGCTTATTTACCATTTCAGCTTTCTCCGTGGACAGCTATGCTTATATGTGCTAGCAACGAAACGTTTTGTCCCTCAGCTTAGCGAAACAACAACCTAGACACTGGACAAAACTTTTGAGTATTTGTTTCGTTTCGGATCATTTAATTTTTAAAATTTCAATAATTATTGGCTAAATACCTCAACAATATAAAAGCAGATCAAATTGAGATCAAACAATCAAAATAAAGTCCTTTTATTTTTGTTTTTTGAGGTTCATGATGTTTACACAAGGGATTTCGATTACCACCATATTTTTGAGACGCAATAATTTCATAATACTCCACCTGCATCACTTTGTGTAAAAAATCTGCACTTGGCTGACGGTGGACTGATACTATGAACTCAGTTCCTATTCACTATTTCGCACATGCGTAAGAGTTTTGTCAGCTTCTGTATGGACTTACCCTCCTAAACCTGATGACCCTTGGGAGGGTGAACTGTGCTCGGAAACGTTTGGAAAGAGGGTGATACACTTCAATTTAGGAACACACTTCCTACAAAACGGGCATTTCTTACTGCTGGCCAAATTACCTCTGCAAAAAATTGGGAATTCACAATAAATTACCACCCAGTCCAGATTTATGCATGGTAACTAGTTACTGTCTAGTTGTGACTTACGCCAACCACTTCTGAATGCAATACGAGTGAAAAATATGGCCGCACGGAGTAGCTGAAATATTCACCTCCTTCTCCGATTGTCCCTGAGCTTCCTCTGGAAGTTTTTCCAACGTTTCACTGCATATTGGACAGTCAAATCCCATCGTATTTAGTCCTTTGTCCGACCTTACAAGTACTTGTTTAATGGAATGGATACCTAAAATCAAATATAGCAAACAAAATCACAATTACAAATTAAAATGTCATTTTACTCTTTCTTTAATTTGCAATTGAGCATGCCAGTTACGATTTACCTTTTTCCTTTTACGTCTTTCTTTCACTGATTAATTTAGAAGAATTAGAGTTCAAAACTTAGAATTTGATGAGAGCGAATTTGACAATGGACACAAAAGTGTCGTTAGTAGCCTACAATACGGAACTGTTTTTTCTCACTTTTCAAAAATAGTACATCCATCAATTTTTCGAATGGAATTTTCCTCCATTGGAAAAAGTATTGAAAGTTCCCATAACAGAGGCAGCATTTCCAGTTCCATGTTGGAAGAAGGGCGACGCTGATTCTCTGCTTGCGCTTCAGATATAGTTGCGATCTTTGTTCTCATCCTCATGTCTTTATCGGGACAGTGGCCACTGGGGCGAGTTGCATCCTTCCGTATTGGAAATATGCAACGATATATACATACCGTTTCCGAAGATTGAGGGTATATCATTTTGGAGCACATTACGTATTTATTGGAAGCTCTGCGTACTGATGAGTCATCAGTGACGACTGATGACAGAAGATACATTATCAATCATAGCATTACTATTTTAATACAAGATTGCGTTCGAATATGTTCATGCGCGAGAAGATAAGTACTTTAGTCATTCTTCGTTAATGCTAAATGGTATAGTACTCTTGTACATAAAGATGAATCGCTGCTGAGAGAATTACTTAATATTTGTATATAACTTTTGACGACATATCCCGCCTTCGTTCCTTCATTTCAACGTGTATCTACGAATTTCTAAACAATCCATTTTCATCTCTTCATTCAGTCGCGATATAACGTTTACGAATCGTAGGGATTGTCGTCATTTCTTCTGTTATAAACTGATCTCACAGAATGCCCTCATCATATTTTCAACCCAGTTTTTAACAAGTTGCATTAAAATGTGTCTACGATTCTGGCCAAACAAATCGTAAGTTGTATACCAAATAGATGAAACTCCATGATGTCATATTCCTTTCTGCAGGTGGCTGGGCTCTGTCGTCGTCTATATCATATCTATTAAATGCTCCATAATAGCCGCTTAAGATTACGATACGTATTTTTCATTTGCAAAAAGGTCTTTGTCTCGGTGTTCTCGCTCCTCTCCAAAAAGGAGTGAAATGAGCTTGAGCAAACTGGAGAGCTTGCCTTCTCAATGGCGATGTCTATTTGGATCTATAAACCATATATGCACGTATATCTCTATCTATAGATACAGGATAGATGCACTTTTTAATACTTCCTTGCTTCAGAAAAAAATAACGTACATTTTGTTGCAGATCTTAAGGACACACATTTAACATGAACATCTCAAAATCTCAACCCGGTGATGTATCCAATAGCTAAACCTCCCAACTAAATGCTTGTTTAGTATATACCTGAAAACAATTCTTTCGTATATTACACTGTCTGTCGTATACGTCCTTTTATTTCTCCAAAATAAAAATGCTGCTAAAAAATAAAGCCACTGCGATTGTGCATTAGAAGGTACACACACACAGTATGCAAAAAGTATCTTAATCTTATCTTCGCTGAATATAAGAAACCATATCGCAAATCGACACATTTATTATTACGACGAGGGTTTCTCGCGAGTGAGTTTAGTCTCAACAACCACATCCAGACATCCACCGTCACAGAATGAAGTCCGGGGATCATATTTCACATTTTTATACACGCAACAGACTTCCATGCATAAAAACTACGGCATTTTTACATCTTAATCTTAATGTCATTTAACTATCTTCCTTCTTTCTTCGGATCATTTCTGTACTACGCCAACATCATTCACATTTCATATTTCATCCAGCTCCAACCAATCCAGCTTACCGCTCGTTCTTCTTCTCCAATTGTCCATGCAAATATTGCAAATAAATATTATATTTTTGGTTAAGGTAAACCCTCAAGGATTTGCATAGGTTTTGTATGCGAATGTGAAGAAAAATGCCACCTTCGTACCACCGTAACCGTGGTGGTCGGTGCTCATATTCACAATCTCTCCAGCGAACCAGAAACTTGAAGAAAGGGAGAAGAAGTCGATGTCAAGGAGGAACTTCTGATAAATACCCGTCTTCACTGCTCAATGCATTTTCCTGCTTTACTTCGATGCTTCTCAGAGTTCTCCTTTGGCTGATTTGCAATGACTGGGGCTCCACTTGTTTATGTTTGTGCCGTGTGCTGCGCAATTGTTTTTTGAAGAGTCTCGATTGGATTTTGTGGAATGTGTGGTGGTGGAGTTTGTGTTTGTTTCGAACAGCAAAACGAAAACATCGACGTCCCTCTCGGTTCGTCGTTTGTCAACTAGCGATTCTCTTTTCAGGGGAAAATAATACTTTAAAAGGGAAAGATTGGTTGGTTAATAACCGTCAAGAATTTGAGAAGGTTTTAGTGGTGGCATTGTTAAAACGAGCGTTGGTGTCCGGCGTAGACAATCGTGGCAAAGGAGGAGCCAATGTTTCCACTGTGAAAGCACTCCGTGAAAAAGGTGAGTTGGACTTGATTTCTTTATCTTTCAGCTTTGGGAAAGGGGTGATGATAAGAATGCAATGCGCATGACAAAAAGGGCTTCATTTAAGCTGCTGATGTATTATATTTTAAGGCAATCGTTTAGCCTTGGACAATATGGATACCCCCACTAGGACCCCATTTTCTCCGTCTGCTCAACCACCCACTCCACCTCCCGAGGAGGACTTACTAGGCACCTGGATTCAAGTTGGAAAGCCACATAAAGTGGAATGCCAAATGAAGTGGATTGAGTCCATGTTACCCTCGATTGTCTCCCAACTGGCAGTAGAGAGATTTTATAGAATTATTGTCAAGGATTTGGGAGAGTTTGTGGAGGAGTTCAACAGAGTCGTAATAACCCCATCGAAATTAGTAAATGTTCCGTTGATGTTGGCAAGCTTCCATGCGTATTTGGGCGAATTTGAGAGAGCTCTTAGTTGGATCAGAGAAGCTGTGGGGAATATGAAGAAGTTGACTTCAGAAAAGGATCAGCATATCAGAGCTTATGAATACTTGATTCAAGCAAACTTCCACACAATCAATGCAATGATAAAGTCAAAATCAGCCACGGGAGCAGGAGATGGGAACCTTTTTTCGCCCTTGCCTCCAAAGGTGCTGGAGTTCCTGAGTAAACTGTATGATGACACGGAAGATATTTTCCAAGCTGCAATGGTGGCGTCAAGAGGGATTTTGGCTAGGCAAATGCGATGCTGGGACACGGAATTAGACTGTTTGCGCAAGGTATGAAATATATTCATATGTTTGTTTTTCTAGTGGTTCCATGAATCATGAATGAGATGCGAGTGAAAAAAATCGTTCTCAATCATTGTAAATGACAATTGGACTAATAGGCCACGAGGCTGGACCCAAAACACGCCGAGTGGCACAGAATATTATATGTCGCACTGCGAAGACGAAGACGGGAGTTAAGGTCCCGCTCTGCGCCTGAACCGGAAGAAAAAAAAGCGATTGTAGACTCGTATGCGCTGGATTCTAATTCATGTTTAACGCAATGTTTCTATGCTGGTATGTTGGACGAGGGAATGGTAGCGAGAAAAGATCTTCTAATGGAGGAAAGAAAGGAACAGATTGCAGATGAAGTTGTCGATTTGATGCTGTAAGTAATAATGAGTATAAAAAGTACAACCCGTAATAATTCCAAATCCAGTGCAGAGTCGTTCTAAAGCATAATTTTTATATTCCAGTAAGGCGTTAGAGAAAAATCCTGAAGAAATATGGACCAACGTAAGGCTTGCGGAGATCTACTCGTATGGAAACTATCCCCATTTGGACCCCAAACATGGCGAAATATTGTTTCAAGACTGTGAGGAACGGTGGCCGGATTCGTCTATGGTTTTGCATAAATTCGGGAAATACTATTCCAAGGTTTCACTGCATTCATTTGTTTTTCATGATTGAAAAGATTTGCACGAGTCGTGAGAGTACATGATTTTACCATTCAACTTTCCTCATGCAGAAAGGGAGTCCACTTAAAGCTCTTGATTACTATGCAAAAGGACTTGAGGCAGATTCGGGGAACTTCCCATGCTTAATGGATTATCTGAAAAGTATGCAGCATATGAAAATTGAACAAGAACACATGCTGGCAGCCGTAAATAAAAGCTTATCCGAGAACATATTCAGTCAAGTACCCCACACGAAAATTTTGATTGCCAAAGGAATTTTGCTTTGGAATGCGGCTAAAGATGACACTGAAAAAGGAAGTGCTTGTGATGCTTGGATAGACGCGGCTATGAAATCACATGGATCACGGTACACGACTGCGGTAAGCGCAGTCCATATATGTTACAAAAATTGGTGAAACGTTTTACTAGTATAAATCAAATACCACAATCAGACATTTGTTCATTTGTTGTTTCGCTCGTACTTTTATGCAGGCAACCTTGGTTAAAGGATACTATGATGTCACTGGAGAATTTAAACTTAACATCAATGAATTAGTGGACTTCCTAAATGGACTACTCCAGGTTTCTACGGATGACAAAAGGAAGAGAGCAATTAAGGAGCTGATCAATGAAATCACGTGTACACGGCACAATCGCTCGGTTCGAAAGCCGGAGCAAGTCTCAAGTCCAAGATATCGTTCCAATAGTCTCTCCAGCTACCCCAGCACCACCTCCTTATCATCCGTCACTTCATGGGGTACTGCCCAGACGTCCTTAAGCGCAGATTCCCTGGCAGATTCGGAAACCAATTGGCGAGAGAGATCACCTCCAACTGGGATATTTGCAGCGTATGAACCACAGGAGAATTTTTCATATTATTACGGTGGTCCTGCTGCTGGCCCAAGACCATGGGACAGAGGTAACACTGACGCAATTCCTTCCCCCAGAAATCAGAACCCTGATCGTAGAGCACAGTGGAGGCCGTCTGATACCGATGATAATTGGCGGCGAAAAGTTTAATTGACGAGTTTTTTATTTCCACTTTCTTAAGGTTTAGAGTTCATGTATTTCATATAAGTTTAAAAAATGTGCATAATATGTAGTTGTAGCTTTAAGTTATGTTTACTCCGAATTGTAAACGAATATGGCTTGTGTAGGAATTTGACAAAATAATGAATTAGTGTCTTCAGTTTCGAGTTACCCATTGTTCTTATTTGGGGATGACGTATATCATTTGTAAAAAATCTCGTGGACTAGAGTGAATTATCAATTAAGCTGATGTAGTCTGGTAGTGTGCTAGTCATAGTCATTTCGATGAAATAATATAGTAAAATGAAAAAAATGCGTATACAAAAATCTTACAAAAAACAAAAATACATTTCGTAGATTTTAAAGCATATAAGTATGTAGGTTAAGTTAATGTACATCTTGGACAGAAGACAAGTGCGAAATGAATTGACGGGCAGAAGATATGTGCAAGAATGAGATTTGTGGCCAAAGTTGTACTCAATTTTATTAAACTTTATTTTAATTATGCTAGTGGTCGATAAATTGGTCGATTTAAGATTTGAATTAATTTGCGTCGTAATAAAATCTAGAAGATTAACAAAATAATAATAATTAAATTAAAATCAATATTATTGTTCTACTGTCCGAATTGGCATGATGTGGCTTGATGTTACTGGTTACTGCATTGCAACTATTCGTGTTCATTTACGTAGCAACTTCAAAATTGGGAAAGTGTTTGCGATTTTTCAGTAATTCGTTTTCAGAATGCATTTTTAGTTTGCTAAAAGCATTTCGCAAATTGTTGAGAGAAAGTTCAACACGCAAAAGCGACTTACTTCTAAAAATTGTGCTATTCGAATTTCCAATAGACCTATTATACTATTAGATGGGCAATGACGGCAAGTTTACATTGAAAGCGTAGAATTTGTTTGTTCTTCGGC
>JAQFZW010003317.1:0-13372 GCA_034687055.1 Heteromurus nitidus
ATTTTTCTTCTTCTTTTTTTCTTTCCTTTTCTACTGAAAGGGAAAGTTGGGCTCTTTATTGCGAAAAATGGAATTAGGTAAATATATAATAGCGTGTAGACGTGGACGCTTATTCTTCTGTTCCATTGGTATAGAACGTTCATAATTTACAGTGTAATATACGTTCCATCTATTTAATGCTTATATACTCTTTTGGTGAAAAGAAGAAAACTTTCGCTTTTTTATTGTTTCACTGTGAACGTCACCACCGCTTTTGTGTTCGCTTCCCACTCGCTGCTGCTTATTGTGCGTATTTTGTTGAGCACGCTGAATGAATGTTACCGCTACAACTATTTTTGGCACTTGCGGAGATTCCACGTAACCTCAATAAGAATTCAGTTCGAATCCCTGTCATTATGATGAAATTATCCAGCAATAGAACAAGAGGAGACGCAACTCTAAAACGTACATTTTTCTACATTCCAGAGCAGGGAATTTGTGTGTATAGTACGTGTTCGTATCCACACTAATGACAATCAAAAGGGATCCCTTCAGATTCATCGTAATATGCCATGGCACGTTCATTCAACATCACTTCTGTTTGACATTAAATGATTCGAGACGGGTACAAGAATAAAAGGAGAAAGTTTACATTGAGGTCAGGCCCATAACTGTCCATATATTTAGGAACATATCCTCGGTGGAACAGGTTTCAGGCATGTGTAATACGTAAGTATATTTACTTATGAACATATGAGCCTCAGAGTAAACTTGTACTTTGTAGACACATTGTTACACGCGGAAAAAGGAGCTTCCATTTCTTTCTTCAAAATATCCTCTCGGTGTGGGTCGTGGGAGTGAATATAGATGTGTGGTGTGTTTGTGCATGCATATCAAATGAGTGTGTATTATACGCAAAAAAAATGTGTGTTCTCCCTATACGTCTCTCCTTCTCTCTCGTGTGTGTGTCGCATTGCATGTGTCGACTTTCGCACGAAATGGATTGGAAGAATAGTTTAATAAAAATACTTATTTCACTTTTATTCTATTTTGGAGGGAATTGGAATATATGCAAATCACTCGCTCATTTTATTCCCAACTCTCTAGTCCTTGTGCAAACTCTTTCGTCTCTAACATATACCTCTTCTACTTTTGGAAAAATGGAACAGAACATATTCGAGAATAGAAGGGGAACAGTATCAGTTATTGGTCGTTGTCCTAGGTTTTTCCCCTATCATCTGTTTCCTCCTAAAGATGTACATTAAGAGTATGTGGTTGTGCCAAAAAATCCAGATTGATTTTCCTATTGCCAATTTTACATTATTGCTCCATTTCTTCTACTTCTCCCTCTTCGCTTTGGCTCGAAATCACGATATCCTAGCATTTTATTTGGGGAAAAGGTAGGGAGAAAAAGGTAGAGGGAATGTGTTTCAAGGGGAAGACCATGTGAAGGAATACGACAAAGAGAATATATATTATGGAGATGATGACACAGATACGGATACAGATGCCAATAATGTACTTATCTCCTCTACCTACATACATATGTGCCCGCAATGTCGAGAATTTCTTTTTCTATTTCCGATCCATTTTTTTGGCATGGCTGGGCCAACCAGTTAAATTTTTAAATGCGCTCTGATACGATATTACGTAGGTTTCAATGAATCGTTGGGAAACGTAGGAGGGAAAGGGAAAGTAGCTTCACTTCTTTCTATATGCCAGATGTTATTTTGCAAGTAAAATTTCTGCTACTTTGCTGAAACGCTGAAAGCACTGGAGCTTGAGTACATATTTTAGTGGGCTGGCAGGGCAAAGTGTAAAATATTTTCGCGGAATAGAATAACAATGTAATTGAGGCGATGATATGGATTGTGGCTAAAACCGATTTAAGCCTTTAATAGCATTTCGGATTTAAATTGTACGTAGACGTGTGTGTGGTGTATATGTACTACCACTACCGTCAAAGAGTCCTTCATAAATCCCACATTGTGTAATACAATTTTCAGTAGATTCCCTGCGCAATGCACCGCAACTTTTACGTTCGCCCCTTTGGATTGACATTTCCCAATGAAAACGTCTATATACACAAGATAAGAATGTAAACATGTATATGTACGAATGTGTATTTCCCGAACGCTCGGAGGGGAAAAATCGCAACGTAACATTGAATTTATATTCAAATCGTATAAACTTATACCTCATATACCTATGCTTCCATAACTGGGTTAAATCTCCTCAATCCCAGCAGCATTGTCTGGGTATTATTGGTATACACTCTTCGTTATTAAAACCGAAAGTGAAAAGATGTCAAACTTTCCAAGAGATAGGAGAATACCACCAAAAAAAATCAAGAGGAGAGGAATTTTCCGTCATGTGGATGTTGGGAGAAGGGGAAAAAAGATATTACTTTTCTTCGAAAATTGGTGCCTTGTATTGGAAAAAGATGTACGTCCTGCTGTTGCATGTCAATATTTTGCAACCGAGTATCATCTCTCTCCAAAGCCAAAAATTTTTTACTGCAGGCAAAAAGGGGTATTTTTTGTTGTGATGTAGGAGAATATGATATCAAAACAGCGAGAAGGTGAACTTGCAACAATATACTCAAAAAAGCTAAACGAAAAGCAATAAAGTTCCGAAAAGATGGAATGAAATTCATATGTGGATTTCATGTATGTACTTTATGATTTCACAATATTATAAAATGGAAAGCATGTATTGTGTTTATTCTGTAAGAAAGCTCCCGCTGTATATAAATATAAAGCTTCGAATTCTGACTTGCTTTAGCTAACTCACTCAAATATATCATATCCGGTGCATATTGCATATTGAGATAAGAAATCATAACATGTGTCACACACTCCAGCTTTCCAGCTTCACCACTTTTTCCTCCTCCACCACTGCAGTGCACTGTCCCACTATGCATATCATAACAATCTTTTGATGTGCGTTTGGCGAAAGTTGTGGAGGCTAAGCCAGAGCTAGTCTTCCGCTCACTGGCTCATACTCAAATGTAATATTCTCGAATGTGGATGGATGAAAATGAAGGAAAGCTGAAAAGCAATATTCTCCCACGAAAGGCTTATCAGTATTTTCTCCTTTATTTTGACCCGCGCCATATATGCAGCGCTCTATATATGTGTGCATCATGTATTATACTCTCACTCAGCTTCACCTTTCATAATGCTTCCGTGATGTGATCCATATACAAAAGGAAGCTCATCTTTATATTTATACGCATATACACGCAGTTATCTGTCACTACGTAGGGGGAGAAAGGAGGGTTGAAATAAGCAGCTGAGATTGGCATAAAATTTATTGGATATTTTATGCAATCTACCTTCATATTATTCCTTTCAAATTTCTTGTCAATAAAAATCCATGGTTTGGGATTTCAAATAATATTGTCTTCAATCATCAAAGGACAACTGATCAAGATACTAAGCAGTGATATTAGTCTACTTATTGCTTGTACTTTCATTTAGTCACAAATTTTTAATTTAACGTTTTGGATACATGGAAATTGTGCTCGTTTGATGAGTTTCCCTATTCTTAATATAACTATATAGACACAGTGTCAAATACCCTTGCTTTCACTTATTTGACAAAGTTGAGTTACTTCGTCAAAAATGTCAAATTGCTGTTTCAAGCTGACTGCTTGATACAATGTTATTAGTCTTCTTTCATTCTTCCAACAAATACTCCGGTAAAATTAAAAGCTCCTCTTTTATGAAGTCATGTTCGACATGTTCCAAAGGGAGATAGATTACTGTGAAATAAAATAGTTTCCTGTAACAGCAAGAGTTATCTGAATTAATCCCCTACTCTAACAAGGATGTAAAGGGATCATACACGAGCGAAATGGCATGGGGGAATGGATCGCGTATTAAAATGGAATTCAAAAGAGTGTAACAGTTAATAAAACAAGTCATCACCCTTTAAAGTCTGTAAGCTTTCCAGCTTTATATTTCCTTTTTTGAAGAATCCGGATGGATGGATGGTTGAGTTTCGGAGAATAAACGACGGAAGTATATTATATCTTTAAAGCTAATTTAAAAGCGCAGCCTGGTGTGATGAAGAACAACTTTTGTGTGTATCTATAAACATTTACAACTTTTGAAAGACATCAACCTTGGATAATGTCAAAAGGTTACAGGAGTGAGCAGACAGTACATAAATGCGGTCTGGCGGATGGCATTCATAGGCGAAAGATAATTAAGGAAGCGATGTGATGGGACTTGAATTTCTCTCTTCTCCTTCACTTTCATTCAACTTTTTTTGGGTGTCTCACTCAAGCCAAGCTCAAGCTTCTAGCTACAGCAGCTCCCAATTTCCTAAGCTGAAAAAGCTGTAAACTTGTCATTAAAAATTAACTAGAGTTCTTTTCCCTCAGCCAAGTTTACTCAAACGAAGAGGCAAGAGAGAGAGAGAGAGAGAGAGAGAGAGAGAGAGAGAGGAGAAGAAACGTCGCCCGCGTACAACCCCGTCTACTCTGATTAATTGACCGACAAGGAGAGTCCCATATTTTCTAAAAGACGGATCCCATCTATTTCTGTCAAAATGAGGTGTGGTTTTATGTATTTTCTGTCGTAGTCGCTATCACTTTCTCCTATTATTCCTGCCACCGCTGCACACATACATACAAGCTCCACCGCCACTTATTTAGTGAAAGAGGCTTCCATAAGATAAATATACAGACTTTGGCATAATAATACAATCATATTAAATGTGTGTATTACATAGTTCCTAGTTTATATATCTTATATTATGTAGGTCTTCTGACCAACAACAAAAAACTGCCTTCTTCTGCAAATATTATCCATCATTTACCCACTTAGTTATATCCCTTGTGTAAATAAGGAACACTCTTCAAATTGCCGGTATGCCCTCCTTCCGACTGGAGAGGTCATTAATATTTGCAATAAGTCAGAGTGTCGTCGTATGCAAATTCGAATAAACTAGCTAATTTTGAAAGCTAGAATAGCGGAACGCATTTATTTTGGGGAAATGCGGCTTATATATAAGCTGAGACGAAAGGAAAGTCGGAGGATTTTGTAAACATTGCCAGGCCAGACTGAAAACTCGACAGTGTCTCGTTTTCACTGGATATATATGTACATCAGTGTATCCGTAATAGGTATGCTGATATGAGCACAATAGGACACAAACACCAACATCATCGTAGTCATCGAGCAGGAAATTGGAATTGGAGAAAGGAGACTCAAAGCAAAATCCATTTTTGAGCTTAACTAGCTCCATGTCTTGTGCGGTTCGTCGGATAAATAAATTATCAAGGCTTGACTCAACGTCGGGCTGCTGAGCTGAACTTCAAAATGAGTGAGGTCCTCTCGTGTATCTTCGCCTCGCTCTCTCTCTCTCTCCTGGCGGGTGTGCGTGCCTTTGTCAGTGAGAAGCAGCTAGAAAACGGATGATGTTTTCCTCGAGTGAGTGAGTGAGTGGCAATGCTGTACACTGTGACTGTTTGTTTTCTCAATTGTTTGCGTACAGAGGGCTGGCGCTCGATATGCTTCAAGGATTTTTGCCTCCTTGAAAGACTGACTGAAAGTTGAACGAATGATTCATGAATGAAACAACTTATTTTAGCTCTGAGAACTTGCACATCGAGAAGAGTGAAAGCTGTTGAAACTTAAGAAAGGAAATTTTAAGATGGTAGTCACCCACACGTCAAGGCGCAGTGGAAAGCCAATCTATTTTGAATGAGATAAAGCGAGAGTTACTATTACGTTGTTAAGGTTGACTGACTATGGCTTCCCTACTTGCCTTTTTCGGATATGCACAACAACGACTACACACATCTTGAGGTTTTGTGACTGTCGTCGACAAGAAATATGTCAAGGCTTTCAGTAACTAATTTCAGTTTGACCTCGGTTGCATAAGAAGCCTACTTAAGGTATGAGATGCAAGCAATATTAAATTGATGGCGGTAGGCGAATTGCACATATCATATAGTTAATCACATTAGAAATACGTAGTAAACTAGCATAGAATTGGCTCTTAATTAGACTGTTATGGGTATGCTCAACCACATCTGGCATGATATTTCGAGTATACTCGTTTCTCGTTCGTAAGCACATCCAATTTGATGACTCATGTCATAAAACAAACAAACAGCAAAGCTGAAATGACAGTATATTTCGATTGTGCTGGGATTTTCCACATTCGAATTCTTTTGTTCTGGTTTCCATCAACAGCACTGCATATATGTATATGAATGTGAACTTAACGGATCCAATTCGTTCATTGCCTCAGGATATGTAAATGTCTAACCAAAATCCTCTATATTGGATGGTTTCAAATTGAGTCTTCTGTGGAAGCCAATTTCCACTTCTACTTATATTTGTTTCTTTCTCCGCAAGAGCAGACACGACAGATAATAAGTGAATAAGAATTGAGTGACTTGGGTTGGGAGATGTGTTGTCGTTCAACACCAGAATGCTCGAAGGCTGTAAACAAAAACCCTCTGTGCTGTTTGGTGTTATGCCCTTGTAAATGATTTGTCAAGATTAACATTTTGGGGTACGTGCATACGGAGAAAAGCTTACAATGAGTAACACTCCCTTCTTCCCAAAGGACTTGTACATTGCACGCTGTACAAGTACAATCCACTTCAATGTAGAGTGGTATATAATAATGTGATTGACATTACATAAGTAACCATTGCGCATAATGAAAAATCTATCATGTGTACAAGGGTATATTACCTGCTGAATTATTCGGCACACTGATTTACAGATTTAACCATTTCTGCCAAGAATTGTTCAGTTGGATAATTCTGAGAAAATGAACCAGCACAAGGCATAAAACAGTGATCTCAACAGGATTATACCCTCAAGTCGGACAGTACACGCAACGCAACAGAAGGATATGATAATGTTGTCCTCTTATGCTGGCAAATATATTTTCAAAATGGTCTGAGTGGTACAATGGATTGGACGATTGGACCTGATGAAACTGCATACTTAATAGGATTATATACTTTCGTACTTGATGCTTTGTCCTCTTCGATCGACCCATTTAAATGCTCAAATAACGAGATTTAGTTGCAAAACAGTTGTGCAAGCTGCATACTTTAGTGGTTTCGCACAAAAAAGTTTGAGCACACTTGTAATCAGTTTCTGAGTATTAATATTCGGTGGCGGTTTCTGGTTTACGTAACAGGAATTTTCCATGTACTTTTAAAATTTATCCACTGTATCAATAGCAAATAGAGACGTGTTCAAATCTCTTCATCAAAAATTGAACTACATGTATGTGGTTCTGGTTATACGACCTTTGTAAAGAAAAGTGTAGGAAACAATTACAAAAAAATCATTCACATAAGCTCAACCATGCTTTCGCATATTATGTTAAACTTTTTCAATGCTAAACTCGTGAGAAAAACGGAATCTGCTCATTTCGAT
The DNA here is from genome assembly GCA_034687055.1 of Heteromurus nitidus. NCBI lineage: Eukaryota > Metazoa > Arthropoda > Collembola > Entomobryomorpha > Entomobryidae > Heteromurus > Heteromurus nitidus. The sequence goes on from JAQFZW010003317.1 coordinate 7,398, forward strand.
TTAATTACATTTTCTCATTTCATTCTCACTCACCAACTGTCGCTAATTTTACACTCAGAAAATTGCTCACTGGAGGCCATTTCACCTCCAACCGAAAAGTTTTCTCTCTTTTCCTCATGTCCTTGTGCTAGTTGTCAGCCATTGCTAATTCGGATTTTGCACACTAAAACTGGAGCTCAGAGAGACGGGAAATGTTGATAACAGTGCAAAAGTATCTCATTTTGATTCAGTAGACCATTCAATCGTACACAGTCATGCACATGGAGTAATAAAAACAGTAGTGGAGGAGTCTCGGAAAATATATCTTAAAATCTGGGTCGACGCTTGAATTCAATTAGATTAGTTCACTCTTGCTGATCTCTACTTGCTTGTATTTTTCTCCACTGATAACAATGTGTTAAGCTCTTTTGATGGTTGCTTTGTCCTCTAAAGAGCAACTCTCCCCTCGCATATTACTTTTATCTGTGTAGTTGAGTGCTTCCCCTGTTGATACCTAACATATTGTGCAAGCAAGTATCTTCGCCGTTCGTCCACCCATTCATCTATCAGATCAGTTAATTGAGCATCAGAAAGGGTAGTGCGGAGTTGCAAGTGGGATGGAAGAGAAGGGGGAACGCAACAGTGGGAGTCAGAGACTCAACTAAACAATAAAAGTGAAGACGAAACCTCGAGATAATATAAAGGGTATTAAATCAAAGCCCCATTTTTGGCAAGAAAGCGGGGAACAATTGGGGAATTTAGTTAAGAGATATATATTTTTTCCGAGAAAAAAAAAGAAAACGAAAAAGTGAATGAAAGCGGTTGTGTAACAGTCTCTACTTTGTATCCTTTTGGATAAATGCTCCTGAGTTCTAAACAAACTTTTCCCTTGTTCAGGGCTTCTTGTTTTTACTCGTCTTAGATTCAGATTGATGAGAGGACGTTGTTTGCAATCTGACATGGGAAAAATAAGGCAAATAGAAAACAAAGAGACAGGTAGTTGTGTCTCACTTTAGTATTTTCTTCTTTGTTCGCCTCAAGCAAAAAAACCAACATAGCTAACGTTTATTATTGCACAGTACAAATTTTTACTTCCGTTTGATACAGAAAAATCATATTTGAAAATAACCTTATTGCTTTTTGATCAAGACGGCGTGGTTGGAATTGAGTAAAGGAGAAATCGTGCACGAGTACTATTATATTGATTACTAAATGTCACAATAAAACATCTTGTATCTCTTTTGATATCGTGTAAATCAAATCAATTCACAAACGTGAGATATATTTAGGATTTGTTGAACTAGCAGCGTACTTTATTAATTGTCCAAATTAAATTGCAATATGTAGCTGTGTGACCTTCTCTAAAGCAATATTTTCAGGTTTTGTACATTGTTTTATTTGAACTCTGACTTCAAAGCTACCTCTGTATTAGGGAACTTGAGGACAAGAGTGGGGTCATGACCGAAGTTTTTCATAATTCAATTTCGTACAAAAGGATCTCGCTGGATTAATATGAAGGTAGAAAAGGGATACCCATAGCCAGTAAACCTATGTCTGCCTTATACACAAGCTTTTCCTATGTGTAATTCTGCATGTGTGTACTTATATCAACCGGCTTTTATGATATTAGATCCCTAATTCCATGGTTAGTCTCTCAGGAAAGGAAGGGAAAGCCCCGGTGGGGCTTTAGACAAGACAGAGACAAAACAGACGCTCAATTCCATACTTACTCTCTTCTTTCTATCTCATTGGCTCTATTGTATCACGGCTGCAAGTTCGTCGTAGTCGTCAGATTTAGAACTTACATAGCTTCTCGCATACGTATATGTCCATATAATCAGGTCCTTCAGCACAATTTCTCATATGTCTTTAAATATTAGTGCTGGTATAAGCAGAATCGAATCCCGTATGTGCTTTGTAACATCGTAACTAAACCCTGAGCTGAGGTTCGTTTTTCTTTGTATTTTTTAAATTTCCAAGTAGAAGGACCAACATGGACATCATTGGTTTCGATGTTATTATTTGCAATATGCAAGGTACATTTAGTGTCAGTTTAATTCTTTTTGCAGTCAGTCACTCAAATTCGAAGAACTGCACACTATCGCGGTTTACATCAAATTAAGTTATACTGTTATGCATATACTATTGCAGTTGCAGGCTGAGAGTGAATACAATGAGAAATGTACATACATGTTACATTCATCTATTTATATCTTTCAAGCAGAGAGCAGAAATGAGCGGAAGATGAGCTTGCTCTTCTAATATGTTGTCCTTGTTTTTCATTTGATGTGATTTACAGGGTCTCCCTGCTTCCTACAGTGTTTGTGCGCGCGCTTATATTGCATGCTTCTACTACTTCCTATGCTTTTTCACTTGGCTGCTCAACTTGTCACAGATTAAGGATTAAGCACTCTGCCATTACAGATGAAAGAAACGTATGACGACAGCTTCGTCGTAATGGTAATACGATTCACTGCGTAAAGAGAGATGTCTGATGTGCGCTTGTGGTCCAATGCTGTATGAATGTCTGCCTATAGCACAAGAGAATGAAGAAATTTGAGGAAAAAAGAAAGGAGGAAGTGGAGAGGGAAATAAGGGAAAATTCTCTTGCGAATCATCATTATCATCATCCCGTTCTCCGTTGAATTGTCTCCCTTTTCATGTCATTTGTAGCGGACGTATGAATGCAGACAAGATATACTACTTCTCATAAGGAAAAGAGTTGTAGCAACCATCGCCACTCACTTGATATGCATTCGTCTGTGTAAAAGAGAAGAACATGTCTACCTATATAGTCACAGTAATAAATGGGTAGTTCCCCAGAGGCCAAATTTAAGTAGGGATACAATCATGGACATTTAGGATATGCTTATGCTTAACCTCTCTGGTTGAAAATCTCTCGAGATGGAAATAACACACGAGTGAAGCGCTGCTTGTTGTGTAAGCGTGTTGTTTTTCTCCGGAGAGGAATGGTTTCCCAGTACTCATCACTCCCTCCGTTGTTTTCGTCTTTTGTGTAAGTTATTTTGAAACTGACAGCTTTTACCCTCCAAAAAACCTCAACCACAGTAGTAAGCCCAAAAGGCTAGAAAGTAGGATATTTCGAAATGACTGTCCAAAAAAAACCGTCTGAATTCCGCATCTGATAGCCACACAATTGAAGCTTCCTGGTCTGGTCCCATCTGTCTTTCCCAACTTAGTCTATGTGTTCACGCCTCTCTTTTCCGCTTCTCGCTGGTGAAAACAATGGATGAAGATAGATAATATGCATAAGGGAGATATATAGAAATTCATCATAAAACGTGATGTAAATATCCTCATCAGATTTCCACAATTTCCCCTTTTTCAAACAACGGCCATTTATATATACGTGTGCGCATATGATGATGAGACGAGAAGGCGCTGAGAACAAGTGCAACATCTGCTGATCGTCCATGTTCAAACTCGACACATACACACACTAGGCGTCTGCGAAGAATACTCGCTTTCTTTGCCGACTTTCTCTGGCTTCCAACAAAAGTTCTCGTTCCTTTTAATTCATGCATTTTGTGTCTTTTGACTGCTCCTCCAAGCCTTCAGCTCATCTCGGCATCAGCACATCAGTCGGCAAGTCAGTGTTGTTAATGTCCCCCTCTCTCTCTAGCTGCTCTATTCCATGCGTGCGAGCGGTGTTATTTGAGGGCAGAGAAGAATAAGAGCTATTATTATTTCACTTCTCTTTCTCTTCCCTCAGAAAGTCTTTCTTAATGAGAGCCCATTTACGCCTGAAATTATTTCACTTTTCTTCCTCGGCAAGTGCTTCCCTTCATCCTCATATATACAGAACACGTACATATAAGAGGCCTTTTCACTTGACTGATGTGAAGTTGAATATGTATGTGCGATAAGGATTTGAGCTTGTCGACGCCACTTCAGGCGTTTCGCTGGAGCAGACGACAATTTCAATGATTATACACGAAATATTCATTCTTCCTCCCTTTCGTTTAGTCTTACATATGTGCTTACGATTGTACGTTGTAGAAAGTTGTATACCGTGACGAAGATACGCAAGGACTGTGAATGAATAACAAAAAGAAAATGGGAACTTGGTTTTAGTTCAACTGCTGTTACTACGCGGTACACATTGACGAATTTATAACTCGGGCGGCATATGTACATTAACTTGCTTTGACGAATATATACACTTTCACTTTTCCCTGACTCGGAATTTTTATTTATTACGCCAGTTTACGTTATCGGAACGGAATAGAAAGTTACATTGCTCACTTTCACTTTATTTCCATTCTTTGCATGCATAACAATGCTTTTATAGCATAATTGTAGCAATATATATCCACTATGCCACATTCCATTACCGCACAATACTTGCTTGACCTTCAAAATTTCAACACTTACAAAAGTACATTATATATACGCTCTATAATCAATCGTCCTCCATGCTGATTGCCTTTCGTTCTTGGCTTGTCGTGCCGTGCATGCAACCCTCAGCGTAGCTATTATTATGGTATCCAGCTGAGTGAAAACGAACATTCTGCGTGTGTGGTACTTGAAAAAAGTCAAAGAGCTGAAAGTGAAAAAGTTTTCCAAAATCCATACAGACACATACATACTTTTGTTAGGATCTCACCTTTTACATGTATAACAGAGATAATACACAACTTTTCGAGTATATCCCTAAGTAGCGCGAGCGTGTGTGTGTGCAGCTTTTACTTGGTTCGCAATCACAGTGCATAAAGCTAGGGAAATTGGTTTCCTTTTTTCCTCCTTCTCATTCACTTGCCACCGTGACGATCCGAGTGAGCGAACGAAAAGTGAAAGGGCTAAAAAAGTGTATCCCCAAAATCCGTACGAAATATGCACATAACGGACAGATAAATACTACAGGCAGTGTACACGTACAAGTCTTTAGGTAGGTTGAGTACCTACACATGCTATACTATATTTATGTACTTGCATATAATATAAGGCATCCAAAAAGGTACGTTCACAGATAGATCTCCAAATATGTGCGAGTATACACTTAACCCATATCCGAAAAAGGAGAGAGCGTTCTTATTCGTCTTCCTCCATCAACCGATCGATATCTTTCGCTCCCGGTTTCTCTTTAAAAAACAAACTCTTAAAAAAGTGAACCAACTCTGAAGGAAGCTCGTTTTTTCGTTGCCAAAAAATCTTTCTCACGTACGTCCCATCCCATTTCTTGTGCACAATCGTTTCATTTCGCCACAATATGTAGGTAGTCTCGAGTGAACGTATGAGGAGAAAAACTCCCTTTTTCCACAATGAAATGTTTTGAATCGCCTCACATTTTTATATTATAAATTCATATATAACATCTAATATGTTTGTGAGATGATGGGAGAGAGAGAGAGTAGTAGTGTACAGAGGAGGACCATGCATAATGCATCATGTGTACGGTCTGTATCCTTCACTTGGTCTCTTCAGAATACACAATTTATCTTCTCCCGTCCCGACGTTTCTTCTCCTCGTTGTGTACGAGAAGGTGACTCAAAGATGGGAGCGAGTACACATAATAGACAATAGCGAAGTCAAGTATTTTCCATTGATATCGCTTCGATGAGTTGGACAAGATACTTCAAGGCTACGGCTACATCACTTTTACTACCAAGTACGTATAGGAAAGTAAAGAAAATTTAGTACAGTTTTCCAAATTTGTGACGTTCCAAAACATAAAATATAAGCAGGGAGGAGGTAGTAAATCAAACCAGAAAATTTCCTACGCATACCTATTTTAATGCTGCAAAAAAGCAACCAAACCGATAACAATATACATCAGCATTGCATTCATTCCAACCAATATTGTAGGAGTGAGTGTGTACCTACTAACATAAATATTTACAATTTTTCTTTGACATACTTTCACCGTATACAAAGAAAATATAAAATCCTTTACCCATATTTTCTCAAACTAAAAAGTCAGGATATAGGAAGCTTTAGAGAGTTGCCGTATTCAGAGAGAGAGAGAGAGAGAGAGA
>JAQFZW010003318.1:0-13372 GCA_034687055.1 Heteromurus nitidus
GTGTGTGTGTGTGTGTGTGTGTGTGTGTGTGTGTGTGTGTGTGTGTGTTGCTCTTGCTGCCGGAGGTTTTCAAACAAAAGTACAAAGTTGCCATGGGGAAAGTGTATAACTCTCTCCTTGTTCTGGAGAGAGAGAGAGAGAGAGGAAATGTTTCCTCGAGGAGAATGGAATGGTCGCAGAAGTAGGTAGGTAGAGCGAGTATGAGCATGCCATCCTCGAATGGTTACGACAACGACTATGAACTATGAAAGTGGATGTGTATGGTCGTTTGACGACTCACAAAATGCGTTTCGAGCCGGACAAAAAATGTATGTTTTATTGATGAGATGACATACTTAAAGGAGGCTACACACCGGCTACATACACGAGAGTCGAGTGATGTTTTGGGAAATGCAGGAGAGAGAGAGAGAGAGAGTTTGTTTGTTTGGACTGGACGGGTGCCTTTTCGTATTGCACACCGGATTTTTCAACTCGTACACTTTGCTCACGTTGAAGTTGGAACAAGTTTCTTGAGTTGAGAGTGGGGAGAGAGTGGATATATCTCCTTCGCAGTTCATAGATCCTTATTTTCTCTGTCTTGCTCTTGCGTCTGGATGTGGATGAAAAGAATAAAAGTTTTTGAAAGAAGAGACGCCCAACTGGCCTCAATATACATTTTGAAGAAAGAAGAAAGGAGTCTATATCCACACGACGACGGAGGACGGAGTCACAGTCATCAAACCTTGCCATGGCCATGTCCTTTTTTCCACGAAGTCTCTCACGTGTCGCCGCTTCCAGAGAGAAGAAATGTATGAATGTATTTCCATGTTTATGCTCTGCTTCGCCTTCCCATTCCCATATTCCCAGCAAACCGCCAGGCGTCCAGTCCACTGCATCGAGTGTGCAACTCTTATTCAACGCTCAAACCTCCTCCACTCGATAATGTCGTTTAGCTTGACAACCAACTACCAACTCGTTGAGCTTCTCTTTTTTTCTAAATACACTTTCCAACTCTTGATGTTCTCGCTCTCTCTTCCTTTATTTTTTTAGCTGGAGGCGAGGAGCGAGTAGTCGTCTTCATTCCCTCTTTTTTTTCTTCGTCCAAATCTTCGAGAAAAAAAGATCAAGCAGTTTTTTGTACGATTACTGGTGCTCCTCTCCGCTGCTCGAGAGTGAAGGAATGCGATGCTCCTTTTCAAAACGAGAGAGGGAGAGAGAGAGTTGGAGTTACTTTGATGATTTCCTTTTGTTCCTCTTTATTGGGCACTTTCTCCTCAGCCCTTTCATCTCCTTTTCTACGCTTCTTCGTCGCCGATCGATAAAGTGATGGGAGGAAAATGGAGTGAACTCGTGTTCCGATGAGACACTCCAACAAATTCTTTCTCTTTTTCTCAGGGAAACAGACATATTTTTAGCTTTGTAATGAGTGATGGCTGTGGAGAAGGAAGGACAGAAACAAAGCAAAATTCTTCTCTCGAAATGTTGAGAAATAAAAAAGACAGAGATACGGAAATTGGGATTTTTTGGGAGAAAATGGATATTTATGCAACCTGTGCGAGGAAACACTTGAGTTTCAATTTCTCAAAGTGAGCTGGAGACAGAGAGAGAGAGAGAGAGAGACGGAGAGACAGAGACATACACGTGCCCTCCATTTCCTTCTCTCGATCTCCTCGGCCTTGCTCTGTTTGTGTTTGTTGGGTCACCAATAATGTCACTTTTGATAGGTTGAGAGCGATTTGAGAAATGGATTCTCCTTAAGTGAAATGTCACATGTTATGACGGAAGCTATCCGTCCATGACTATCTCATCTCTTCTCTCTCTCGGCGACTTGGCAATCACGAGTGACCAACATCCAAAACCTTATCTTCTCTCCGAAAAGACGACGGAGGCTTTTGGAAAGTCATTTCCTGTGGAAATGTTGCCAACGTATTTTTTCCTCCTCTTTATTTCCATGCGAATGCACCAGTTCCATATTATTCGATTTCGATACAGCTTTTCCTTCCTCCGTTCCCTCTCTCCCCGCTCCTAATTCCAAATTCCATCTGAGACCATTCCCAAATAATTGTATAGTTGTTGGGAGTCGTGCAAAGAATGGGAACATCCAATTCCAACTGGTCCCAGAGATACTCCGCCAAAGAATATTTGTAGTGACTAAGCGACAGAGTAGCGGTGTAGCATCAACCAAAAGAGGATATAACATAAAACCGGTCTCCTACATCGTTTCGTTGGGAGTTGCATTTTTAAGCACACAAATCGGGACAAAGTGCACATCTGAATGGACACGGGAGAAGCAAGTAGGTCACCTTATCGATATACCATAACCACACGCTTGCAAAAGGGAAACTCCACTGCCCCACAAAGCGAGGAATGTGGTCCAGTTGAGTCCAGTGTACAAAATGGAAACAACTTCAAATTGATAATGGAGGAAAATATTGAGTTTCTTTTTCGGGGATGAGAGAGAGAAAGAGCAGAATCCTGTTCGAGTTCAGCGTCCTTAAAACGTTACCGTTTTCCTGGAGACTGGACTACTGGAGTGGACTGGAGTGAAGGTCTAGTGCAGCCTATTTTATTGATTTTCTTTCTCCTCTTCGCCTCTACCTCTTTCCTCCCAAGGCCCAACAATTCTTTGTAATTTCCCAGCCTTCCGTGTCGACTTTCATTAAGCAGAGGACGAGGAGAAGGGAAAAAAATGTGGCCTCGTCTCTTTTGAAAAATGACCTGGCCAAAATGAGAATCCAGAACGCTCTTCTATGATCCACAAGGAAAGGTAGTGCAGACTGCAGACAAGGTTTTACTTTTCTCTCTCTCGCTCTTGACGACATGCACACCTCAAATCCCACTTCCTCTTTCACTCGCTCATTCCTTAATTGCCGGAACTAACCTTTCCCAGTCAATTAGGAGGGACGAGGAGCGTAGGCACACAAACTTTCAAGTCACTCTCTTTTCATCTCGCCATCAAATAAAAGTTTTCCTTCTCTTTCCGCCGAAAATGAATATGAAAATGATATAATAATGTGGAGGTGTGCACATTTTCACGTCGCAGGTGGGTTTCCATTGGAGACATAGAGCCACACGTTTAATTTCCTTTCAGAGCGAGAGGAGACGGAGAGGTGTAGGTGCATACCTAAATCAATGAGTTTCAGCTTGAAGGGAAAATTAGCTGGATAATTGCTTCTCTCTCTCTCTCTCGCTCTGCTTTTCTCGATCACTAATCATCTACATCCAATTAAAATCATGCGGTATTCGCCTCATCATCCTCCTCCAAGACGTTTTTATCATATCTATTGCTTCGTAAGTTCAGGTGTCTCATCGTCATCACCTCTCTTCCCCTCTTTCCCTTTTGTAGTCTTTTATTTTCTTGAGAAGATGGCCACTCAAGATGGTAACTTGCCCCAAAGGGTACATCTGACAAAAAATAACATTATTCTCGACTCCGAGATAAAAGCTTTGCATCTTTGTAGCTCCACACACACACTTCCTGATTGTACGACGGTGTATTGCGCAAAGAGAGAGAGAGAGGGACAAGCACTATATTCTTTTTACAAAGAATGTGTGGATGTGGACTGGCGAAAAAAAATGTTTACAAAAGAAGAAGAAAGACTTTCTTTCTCAAACTCAAGTGAAGTATCATAACGCGGAATGGTGAAATGTGGGCAAGTGGGAATATGCATAAAATTACGGGACAGAAGACACCATACATATTTTTGTTCACTTTTTCCTCTCTCTTCTTCTTCTTCTTCTTCTCCTTCATGTAGGTCATTAAAAGAAGACGACACGAATATAGTTATATTGTTGTAAGTTGGAAAAAATGTGTCTCTCCGAGGACACCATAATCCTTGGTAAAAAAGAAAAGGCGACAGACATTTCGAAAGAGAGAGTACATTTTCCACGAATTGAGATGAGAGGAAAGAGAAAGGAGGAGGTTTGTGCTATGTTGCAAATGCGGCGAAAAGTAGGGAGCGGAAAGCCAGGGAGCTACATTTTCCATTTCTGACTGATGAACTACATATTATCCTCACAAACATTTCTTTTTGGAAGCGATGAAAGTGAGTAAAGGGAAATGTGAAGGTGTGAGCGGCCCTTTTTCTGCGACACTGTTCCAAAAAAGGGCGAGAACATTAGAGGAGAAGATGGTCTCAGTGTGCATTTTGATGGGCTTTTTTTCGTCTTCACACGAAACTTGAGAAGATATCAGATGGAAATGTGTGTGAGAGAGGCAGAGAGAGAGAGAGAGTGAGTACACACTTTACTTTTACTTACTCTCCTCTCGTTACTCTTGTTCTCGGTGAGAGAGAGAGAGAGGGAAAGTGGTGAAATGGAGGGACGATCCCGATTAATTATTAACGTTCACTCACTCTCACTCATCCCCATCAAATCCCGGATCGCATCGTCATGGATCACTTTAAGTGCTAAAAATGCTTTCGAGTCACACAGTTTCAGGATAAAAAGTATGTATAATGTTCCAAGCTACGCTCTAAACTTCTTTTTTTGCAGACGTATTTTTTATCGAGTCGAGTTGTTCAAGTAAATAGGAGAAAACATTTTAGCCTCTCCAAGTTTTTTTTTCACTGAAAGTTGTTTTCGTTTCATCGCTTCTCCAGGAAAAAAGTAGTTGGCCGCAATTTTCGATAAATAATGGAGACTGAAATTGCTCTAAAAGCGAATGTATATGTAAAAAAGAGTAAAACATTTTCCAACCGAAATGGTGATGGAGGAAAAGTGAAGTGATGTCATATCAAATTCACAATCTCAATCACCACATTGACTAATATCGCACGCACCTTTTCCATACAAAAAGAATGTAGTACAAATAATATCCCGTTTTTATTAGACGAATAGAGCAATTTTATTCTACTTTTTAGTTTTTTAGGAGAAAAAATGTATGCGCAATAATGGATAAAGCAAAGAGGAAAACAAACTCCACAAATTATAGGGACGAAGCCTTTGTTTCGTTTTTGCGCACCAAAAAATAAAATATAAATAATACGCTCGTCCTGTGAACATTAAATTGATGATGGATGTTAAAAGGAATTTACAAAACGACAAAACATGTAGCTTCAGCTTTGTTTGATTTGGGAAAATTATCGATTTTTTGACGATGACTCGACTTTATCAAATTTTCCATAATTCAAATCAATCGTGGAAACTCGTTTTAAAATTAGCTCATTTCAGAAATTGCTGCTGAGACGAGAGAGTACACAAAAAAAACTGTGAGTTTCCAACCTCAGCCACACAAAAGTTGAAAATGCAAAAAAAGAAAATTGTACTTTTCTCTTTCCAATATTGACTTTCTGCCCTTGATTTTATGCATTAAATGGCATCAAAAGGAGAATGTTTTATTCTTCCCTCAACAAAAAAATCATATTTTTTGTTGACAAAAAAATGTTGTATGTGGCTGCATGCCACCAAGACCGAGGGAAATGTTTATTTATTTGTTGTTCCTTCTTCTTCTTCTTCCTACGCCATCGAACATAATTCAATGAAAGGATCCTCAAAATAAATAACCGTTGTCGTTTCTTTCCTCTCCTCAATTCTTCTCACTTGGAACTGCCAACCGCCACTCCCTCCGCCTCCAACCCAGGAAGGTATAACGAGTTTTCCTTCCTGAGGAAAACTTCTTTTTTCCGTGAGAACCACACAAAACTATATCTATCCAAAGAATTGGATGAGGCTTCCTCTCTAAAAATACACGTCAAAAATGTCTCTTCCTTCGCTCCTATCTCAAGAGCGCCTTCAGCAACTTGTTTCAGTTTTTCCCTTCCTTCCTCTCCACAACCGAAAACCAAGAAAGATTTTTTGTAAGACTTCTTCTCTCTCTCGCTCTCTCTCTCTTCTTCAGTTCAGTTGAGGCAAAAGCAGAGTGGAAGTGAGGAGAGAGTATAAAACCTCTCCAGGTAATCCACAACTTGGTTCAATCTTCATCATCTTGTTCCCTCCTGCAATACGGGGGAAAGGATTGTTCGGGGTAATGAGATTCCCATTTTCTGGAGCAAGAAGTAACAACAACAACAACAAAAAATATAGGAAATATTGCTGAGATGTGATCAGATCAGAGCGAGGATGATCCGCTTGAATTCCGGCTACGACAAGAATCTTCTCACGCATGTATCTCCTTTCCAATAAAATACACAATGTTTTTTATTTCCTTTTTTTCTTCGAAAAAAAGTGAAAGTGAAGTCGACTGGCGTGCCGGGTGGAAGTATGAAACCAAGTATGAAATGTGATCTGAAGGAAGAATTGGTCAATGAAGCGAAAGATCAGTGTGTAAACAGTCCAATAAAATATCTAATCCATCCATCCCAAATATTTTCCCACTGGCCCACATAATAAAACAACATTTGAAAGTGATCAATAAAGACAGGAAAGTCGAGAGAACCTTCCAATACATATCATTCTTCTTCTTCCTCCAAAAAAAGTCGGTCATAAACACATAATGCATCGCCCTAGAAAATATACAAGGATTTATTACCCTCAAATTCGGCTCGTGTTTGCTTTGAGGTCAGTTCCGAGTGAAATATTGAAAGGATGTGTCATGTTCCATAAAAATAGGGGGGAAAAGAAACAAGGCAACAAGATACTCGAGAAGAGAAAGAGAAAGGATGATAGTTTGTATTATGTTCTTTCCGAAGGAGAAAATGGAGTACATTTTTTGAGAGTAAATGGAAGAGGATGGAAAATGGAAGATAATATTTTGCAAGGTTCTATATATTTTGTGTATAAGAGCATAAGTCTCTTGCTGACATGAGGAGATGAGCTGAGCTTAGCCCTGCAAAAAATGTAGGTATATTAGCCACATCTTCCCTTTTTATTTACCTTCTCTCTATTTTTATGCTCATCTATGCAGAGCATATCGTTCACGAAAGATAAAAGCAAGATTCCATTTCCATGTCACAGAGGAAATGAAAGAGAGTCACACACATACAAGTTCCTTTTTGAAAAAAAAATATTCTCCCTATCTTTCTTTCTTAAAACGGAAAAAAAAGATTCATGAGTGAAGATAAAAAGAGAAGCTGGAAAAGGAGGATTACATACATTCTTCATGCACTCATATGGGCTCTCATAAGTGTAATGGAGAGATGGAGAGAATGGGAGGTTCTTGCTACTTGCATTCATCCAAATAGCAAAAGTATACCGTGAGCGTCACATTGCGTAACATTTGAGATGAGGAGAACCACAGGAGTAATATATCAAAACATGGTTGACTTGTTCTTGGTCGTGGTACAAGCACACACACATGCTTCAATTTACATGGTTACTTCATGTACGCCGTGGTAACTAGCCGAGACGGAGAGAGATGCTTGGAGAGAATTTTTTAAAGAGAATTTTCTTTTATGTCTTTTTCAACTGTAAATGTTTTTTTCGACTCGAATTTTTTGTATGCTTCCTTTCTTTTTTTTCTTGTCCTCTGCAACACTCATTAATTAACTGACCAATCTCGGCTAGAATTTTGAGAAGTTGTCTGTCAACACATAAATAAGCTACATAACCAAGACCCCGAAGGAAGTTCATTTGTGGTGTGTCCCTTGATGAATGAGGCTTTTAGTGCAGTACTTTCTCCAATACACTTTCCCCAGTCTCAATACAGTGAATGGAGTATACACTTGCCTTGACACACATAAAAATAAAAAGGGTAACTTCATGAATGCATCTCCATTCTCCTTCATTTTTTTTCGTGTGCAACACATTCCTTGTCTCTCAAGCAGTTGCAGAGAGAAGATAAGATGAGGAGAGAAGTTCTGGAAGAAAGGTTTAAAAGAATGTCATTGAATTCCATTGGAGCTCTCTCTCTCTCTCTCTCCTCAAAGTTAACAATTCTCCCCTTGTTCTCACACAATTCCTCTTTTTCTTTTGAAAAAAAACTGAGAGAAGCTGGAAAAGTAGTTGAGTTTGGAACATGTGTTCTACGTGTGTGGCCACAAGAGGAGCGGGTTGGGAGTATAAAACACCTTACTCTCTCCTCTGACAAAGGTCATCCATGTCCGGAATGGGAAAGGAGTGAATTTATTGCAGTCTGGATTGGAAACAATTCACAGTCGCCAATACATCTCTCTTTGTACAGAGAGAGCGAGAGAGCAAAAATATATCCCTGGGGACGTGCGACTTGTGCTTTACCGAGGAAAAAAGTCATACAGAAGAAGACAGAACACAATTCATAGCTTAACTTGCATCATTAACATGACCATTACATGAGCCCATTTACTTTTGCAAAAAGAAAAAAGAAAACGTAGAAGACACAAGCCCTTTTTCTACTCCTCCGACGAACATGGGAACACGAAGTGACTAACTTTCAACTATTTATACAACTTCTCAATTATTCAGAGTCTTGTTGTCTTGCCTATTTTTGATGTGTGACGCTTATCATATGAGACTATCATCCATTTAGTGGAGATCTCATTAATTTTTCAGCGTTTTTCTGAAAGAACGAGGATGGATCGACTACGCTAATCGGAATGAAACCATTCTACCACAAAAATAACAGTCTTGTCCTTCAAGGTTGCATTATTATTATGATGCTTTCGCTCGATGCAAAAATGTTGGCCGTTCACAAGCCCGTAAGAATGAAGGCGATCGGAGTTGCTGATAATACTGATGACGTCATGTAGAGAGTAGCCCAACATTTTCCGCTGGAAAAGTATCAATGAACTCAAGTTGGACAAGCTCGAGGCTGGAAATCAATGAATTAGTCATGTACCTCCTGAATAAACAAAATCCATTCCACAATTCCAGGACAGAAATAGAGAACAACGTCGCAATGTCACGGAGAAGAGGACAGAACTGGGCTAAAATGTAATTACTCAAAAAAGAAGAAGAGAGGAGGAGCGACATTTCCCAACAACTTACTTTCTTTTTCTCTGGCACTCTTTATCAAATATGAATTGAATCATGGCTCTTGTGCAAAACGGAAGGAAGCCTAAAGGTTAAACGAAACTTTTTATCCTTTGAGATAAAAAAAAGTTTCAGTTTTCTTGTAGAAAGTTTTTTGAGGAAACTACTCCTCCATTCTTGAGGGTGGTGGTTATCTCAAGATATGGTCTACAGGTTGTTGTCACACGTGTCAGACGAAAAGAAGTGACATGTCGCCAGAGGAGTCAAGTTGAGTATAAAACTCTGCTTGAATATTTAACTAGCATTTTCCATGCAAGAAAGTATCAAAAAAAAACTTTGGCTTGTTAGAGAGCATTTTTCTTCCGCTAATTGATTCAACAAGGTAAGAAAAATGTGCGTGTGCATTCAAGGGAGCGCAAGTTTTAAAAGTTGAAAGTGCTTACACAAAAAATGTTCTCGTTAACTCAATAATTTTGAATGTGTGCGTGAGAGGAAGGAAGTGTCTTGAGACATCCAAGGACTTCTCCTTTCCTCAATGCGTTGCGTTCTAAGGTTTACGCTGAGTTTGAGAAAACTTATTATTTCCATCGTGCCCTCGTGTCTTCCAAATTAACTGATTCAACTGTATCACGCGGAAAACTTTTGAGCATGAAGGATGCAAGCAGAAGTAGTTTCCCTTTTCTAAATGTTGCCTTCAATCTTAAAGTAATCATTAAAATGTATTCCTTCAAGTTGCTATCTTTATTTTACGTCATTCCACCAAATTGAAATTGTTAGCAAGATTGTTCCGCCCACGTTTCTATTATTAAATTATTTCCAAATATATATTTTCTTCTACATTGTAACTGAAACAGTTGCTCACGCCAGTCAATACATGTCACCTTGAGATGAATATCATTATCTTGTCGTTCGTGTTCCCTTTATAAACGAGAATAATATAGCATTTACCGCGTGGTTGTGGTTGTCATCACATTTTATCATCCATCCATCAAATGCATGACAGAAAAGGTGGGATGATCATCATGCATCCGCAATGAAAATAAACGCAGCATACGTGCCCAGTGGAGCGTAATAATTTTTTACATGATTGTGTTTACATAATATATTGGCTGGCGTAAAATCGGATATGGCGAATATGGCGATGGCGCGTCATGCAAACGAAATTATGACATTCATTTGGGGCTCCGCCGTCTCCTTCCTCGTCAATGTATTAATTGTAGTTTTTGGTCGCCGACTCGGGGGACATTAAAAGAGTTGCGGCTTTGTTGTTTACACAAGTGAAACCTTTACATTTCACTATAAAAGTTGTGGATCATACGGAAATTGATATTGCCTCGAATTCGATAGCGTAATAAAATGATGATCATATATCCATCCACAAAACTCGAAGTAAAAGCTGTGGCCATATGGAGCTAAAACTGGGATGCACCACAAAATAAATACTCGTAAAATCCCTATTATTCCACGGGCTTGGATGTATAACGATAGTAATTAATGAAATTTATTATACACGACCACGACATAAGATTCTGCCCAAACCATGAAAATATAGTATGTTGGGTCCAGAACCAAACCTAGAATTCACTTTTGTCCACATGTTTGTTTCCTATGAAATGAAATGGGTGGATTTATGTGAACTTGTTTACACAAAGAAGTGATATGGAAAGAGGTAAATATGGAAATTCATTCACATTCAACTTTTTTCACGAACTACTCAACTCAAGACTCTTGCTGCAGATGACGGGAAATTAGAGATATCGTAAAAAAGGCGTAATTGAAATGGAATAGGTAGTGTGTGGTCCCTGGTCCGTAATTTACATTTATCCCTACAAAAGTTCAGTGAAATGTGAACAATTCAATATCTGCTTTAAATACGTATCACTTTTACAACGTTTCTCTTCAGTAATACGCGAACCGTTGTGAAATTGCCCGTTGAAATGCAATAAACGGAACAAGCTGTTCGAAAAAAAACATTTTTTTGTTTGGGAAGTCTGCTATAATACGTGGATAATAGGGAATAATTGATCCATTTTGATGTCAGGGACAGAGAAAAATGTATGCTACCTTGATCATCAGTTACTCAGCTAATTACTGGGGGGAAAGTCATGCCTACAAATATTTATTCATGGTTGAATCTATGAGTGTTTTTGAGTTGATCCTGGCTCCCATTTTTTCTGTTTGTGTGTGTGTGTGCTCCATTTCATTCTGGCGTGTACACTTCATCATCACTAATGACGAAAGTCTGCAAACTGAAGTGAAGGAAGGAGAAAGTTTTGTTGTTGCGAGTTCCTTCCTTCCTTCTTCCAATCAATGCGTTTTTCATTTTCTACTTTTCCCATCAACTTTGCGCCGCTTTTTTCCCTTCTTGTTTTTTACTTAATGGATAAAGATGGTAAATCGTGCAAGATCCTTACTCACGGCGGAAGAAAATTAGTATCCAGAGAAGGAGACTCAGCAAAGAACAAGATGACGTGCAGTCGCCTTACGGATTTATTCTGAAGTTGTGAATTTGAGGTAGAGAAGAATATATGTGGAAAGGGAAGAGAGAGAGAGAAAGGAAATAAATGTTGCATTTGAGACCTTCTCACTTGTTCACGTTGGAAATAGAAATATTGTTGGTGGAATGAAATGAACCGGAGAGAAAAAAGTAAGTAGCGAACCGTAAAATGGCAAAATTTCACCCGTACCTTTTATTCGTTTAAAAAATGGACTCTTGTTGGGATGAATGAGTAGAGCGGGACCGGCAATTTAAAGGAATTTTCTCAACACTTTCTCACTCACACAATTTCCATTTTTCTGAAGAAGAAAAAACTGGTTGTAGCCTCGTGTGAGTTGAAGGAACAAGGCAACCCAAGTTGTAAATCATATTCACTTCCCTTTCTCCCGTGTCTTGTGCAAAAGGAGAGAGAGAGGGGAGGAGGAGGAGTGTGTGAGGGAAAAACTTTGCGGACTCTTCACATAGTCCTCCTTATTTTCACTTCCATCTCTATGATAACTTATTGTAACGCTCGTCTACCTCCACAAAAGCACTCTTACATAAATGTTTCACTTGAGAGATGGTGAGGTACACGCAGTTATGAACTTGATGGGAAAATGTTGTACGAAGAAAGTGAGTAACAACAAAGAAAGTAAGCCGACGAGAGAATTCGTTATCCGCCTCCGCCCTACTTCCACTTTCCACATTTACAACAAGCCAAAAGGTATCATTGTTATTCACGATTTAAAATGGAAAAATGTCAACAAGTGACTTGGCCTCGTTACCTCCATTTTGATTAGTTTAACTTTTTGAACTTGGAACCGTAGACTCCTTAATTGATTTGTTCGTGTCAGGAGAATTCAGGTGAAAACTTAATCGAATATGAAAATCGCGCTGAATTGTATTTTTCACGTCATCCTTACGTTCACCTTTCAGCAAGCAGCTTTCTTAATTGTTGATATGAGTGGAACTGTTAATTTTTTTGGTGCACTCTTACAAACGCTATGTTATGTATGAACTACAATGAACATTTAGAAAAATTGGATAATATAAATACACTCTGGCAAATGGTGAGAATTTGCAGTACGCCAACAATAAATAAATGCCTTCATTGTTCGCAAGAAGCATGATACAATTTTTTGTAGCAGAAAAAAGAGTGGAGAAAAAAAGCAATAAAGAAGCCAAAGCAGGTTGTCTTTGTCCGTCGCAACATTCATTCACACAACATAATACATCTCGTGTGCTCAACATTTTTATTCCCGATCTTTAATACGGTTGCCATCAAACCGACAGGGACAAAAGCACCGGAGGAGGCAGAGTTTTTTCTTCTCTCTCTGCGAAAGTGGAGGGAGCTCGAGCAACTAAAACGTCAATAAAATGTGGATATAATGGATTAAGGAGGAGGAAATTTATTGCTTTTTTCCCTTTATTACAGCTTCCGACACCTTGCTCACACGATGAAACTTTATACTCTCTCGCTTTTGCCAGGAAAAGTATTAAAAACCAGACAAGTTATGTAATACTATTTTTTCTACACTTTTTTTGCAAAAAAAAGTGAGTTGAAGCCATTAGCACTGTAAACACATTCAGTTCGCCTCTTCTTTTTGCTTTTTCACCAAAATTTTCTCCGTTGTGGTTTTAAAAGGCGTCGCAGAGTCTAGAGGATGGCGATTACATCCGTTTCATTTGCAATGCTTTGGATAAAATTAGTGGACTTTTTTTCTGGCAAATATTTGTCATTTTAGCGGAAAGATTTGAATGTTATTCTTTGAGCTCTCTGGAGTTAACTGGATTAAATGCCCGTGGAAGCTTTTGCTTTTTGGGAGAAACTGTACAATTCCACTTTAGATCGTAAAAATGCGGAACTTCATCGCCATTTGCAGTCCCTACAAAATACTAGACGCAAGGTCCATGTCCACACTGGCTTTTCGCGGAGAATCAAATGGAATTGAAAATGTGTGTAGAGCTTCGGCTTCACACATCATATTTTTAGCGGAAGTGAGGGAGGTATAGAGCGAGAGCGGGAGAGTCCGCTACTTTCCTTTTTAACTAACCTCCGAAATGGTGAAATGAACAGGTATGGGAGGAAAT